>NC_069474.1:28954895-28985399 GCF_026875155.1 Cherax quadricarinatus | reverse complement strand
CTGTCATAATATTATCCAACCTGCTGACTATGTCACCAACACCTGCTCCAGGAAAACACACTCTCTGTCTGACTTTTCTGTCTGTTACAAAATGCACGGTCCATATATCTTACCTGAGAATCTTCTACTATTAAAATATTCTTACCTTGATTAGCAGGGGAATCAGTGGTACCTTCAACCTCACTAACCACTGAAGTAAACTCGTCTTGGAGAACAGAGAATCGATTTCCTACCTTCACATCTTCTCTATGAACTCTCCTCATCTTCCTTCTTCCGACCTGTGAACCACTTGCCACTTAAAGCGGCTGCCACCATCACTGCTGCTGACCATTCCCTCCTTACCAGCTAAATCCTTCTCACACTCTCTCCCAAACTCATCTATGTGAGGCTTCAGCCTCCTATTTTCCTCCTGAAGAAGTAGAATCTCCTTCAACACTTGAACCTGAGATTCTAAAACCCTACAAGCCATGGTGCTTGGTAACAGCCCACGCTAACTCCCAAGAGCTTAGGCAGGTGTGATCACACGTGACCACTGACCTCAGCGTACTCGAACATGACAATATGAGATTTTATTTGTTTCAAAATTCTCTAGAGGATGGGATAATTTGTCAGGTCATGGCTATGATAGTTTGTCAGGTCATGGCTATGATAGTTTGTCAGGTCATGGCTATGATAGTTTGTCAGGTCATGGCTATGATAGTTTGTCAGATCATGGCTATGATAGTTTGTCAGGTCATGGCTATGATAGTTTGTCAGGTCATGGCTATGATAGTTTGTCAGGTCATGGCTATGATAGTTTGTCAGGTCATGGCTATGATAGTTTGTCAGGTCATGGCTATGATAGTTTGTCAGGTCATGGCTATGATAGTTTGTCAGGTCATGGCTATGATAGTTTGTCAGGTCATGGCTATGATAGTTTGTCAGGTCATGGCTATGATAGTTTGTCAGATCATGGCTGTGAGAGTTTGTTAGGGCATGGCTCTGATAGGTTGCCAAGTCATGGCTCTGATAGGTTGCCAAGTCATGGCTCTGATTGCCAGGAGGTCATGGCTCTGATAGGTTGCCAAGTCATGGCTCTGATTGCCAGGAGGTCATGGCTCTGATAGGTTGCCAAGTCATGGCTCTAATTCGTTGCCAAAAGTATTTAACATTAACATTCCCATTTCAGTTCTTAGCTTGACATTCGCCGTTTTATTTTTATTTCCAACTCTTAGTTCCAGCTTATTTATCAAATATCGGGTTCCTCCTCGTTATTTCCTTCCGTCTATTCGCTTGTTTATCCTTCCCTTGTCGTCACTCCCATCATTTTCGTCGTTACCTACTATTTACTTTCTCACCCGCCTAACTTCCTTCCATTCCTCCCCCCCCACCCATTCCTACCGCCCCACCACCACCCCTCTCATCTACCCCACCATCAACCCTTTCATCTACGCCTTTCCCCATCTCCTCTCGTTCCACTACATATTTCTTCCACCACACTCTCATACCATCCCTCATACCATGTAACTTGTAACTTGTTCCGCTAAAGTTTGCGGCCTAGTCCCTGGACCCATTATGTACCACTGTAATCCACTACCACCCACAGGATGCCTATGGGGTGCATAATAAAGGCATTAAACTAACCTACCATTTACCCTCTCCCCATATTCTCCTACACCCCATGTAACTCTCCTTCAACCCCATTCCCACACCCTTCACCCACTCCTTACCTCTACGTTCCTTCCACTCTCTGGCCACACAACGTTTTTCCCTCCTTCGTAAACTTTTTCCACCCTTTCCTTCACTCCATCCCCCACTCCTCGTATCATGTATTCCCTCGACATCATTCTATCACCCCTTTCTCTTACACGCATTTTCCACCCTCAAACACTCCACCCCTCATCCTCCTTCCACCCCATCCCATGTCTTCTTCCACCTCACCCAAACCACACACTCTCCCAAAGCCTTTTCCCATCTATGCCGTTCATCCACCTCGGCAACATATCCGTGTCTCACTCTGCCCTCAGTACCTCACTTCTAATTCCCTCCAGTCCTCTCATTACCTTCCACTCCTCCCAGTGCCTTCCACACCAGGTATCTTCCACTTCCAGTACCTTCCACTGTTTCCAGTACCTTCAACACCAGGTACCTTCCACTCACAGTACCTTCCATTCTTCCCAGTACCTTCCACACCAGGTACCTTCCACTCCCAGTACCTTCCACTCTTCCCAGTACCTTCCACTCTTCCCAGTGAATTCCACACTAAGTACCTTCTACTGCCAGTACTTTCCACTCTTCCCAGTACCTTCCACTCTTCCCAGTACTTTCCACTTCTCCTTGTACCTACCACTCCTATTAGTCTGTTAAACTCATCCCAGTACCTTAAACTCAAATTAGATTGTTCCACCCCTCCCAGTACCTTCCACTTCTGTAAGACTGTTCCACTCCTTCTAGTCCCTACTAGTCCTATAAGACTGCTCCACTCCTCCCATTGCCTTCCACTTCTGTAAGACTGTTCCACTCTTCCCGGCACCTTCCACTCAAATAAGACTGTTCCACTTCTTCCAGTTCCTTCTACTTCTGTAAGACTGATCCACTCCTTCCAGTTTCGTCTACTTCTGTAAGACTGTTCCATTCCTTCTAGTACCTTCTACTCCTGTAAGACTGCTCCACTCCTCCCAGTGCCTACCACTTCTGTAAGACTGTTCCACTCCTCCCGGTATCTTCCACTCAAATAAGACTGTTCCACTCCTTCCAGTTCCTTCCACTTCTGTAAGACTGTTCCACTCCTTCCAACTCCTTCTACTTCTGTAAGACTGTTCCATTCCTTCTAGTACCTTCTACTCCTGTAAGACTGCTCAACTCCTCCCAGTTCCTTCCACTTCGGTAAGACTGTTCCACTCCTCCCAGCACCTTCCACTCAAATCAGATTGTTCCACTCCTCCCAGCACCTTCCACTAGTATAAGACTGTTCCACCCCTTTCAGTTCCTTCCACTTCTGTAAGACTGTTCCCCTCCTCCCAGTACCTTCCACTTCTGTAAGACTGTTCCACTCCTCCCAGTACCTTCCACTTCTGTAAGACTGTTCCACTCCTCCCAGTACCTTCCACTTCTGTAAGACTGTTCCACTCCTCCCAGTACCTTCCACTTCTTTAAGACTGTTCCACTCCTCCCAGTACCTCTCACTTCTGTAAGACTGTTCCACTCCTCCAGTACCTTCCACTTCTGTAAGACTGTTCCACTCCTCCCAGTACCTTCCACTTCTGTAAGACTGTTCCCCTCCTCAAAGTACCTTCCACTTCTTTAAGACTGTTCCACTCCTCCCAGTACCTTCCACTTCTGTAAGACTGTTCCACTCCTCCCAGTACCTTCCACTTCTGTAAGACTGTTCCACTCCTCCCAGTACCTTCCACTTCTGTAAGACTGTTCCACTCCTCCCAGTACCTTCCACTTCTGTAAGACTGTTCCACTCCTCCCAGTACCTTCCACTTCTGTAAGACTGTTCCACTCCTCCCAGTACCTTCCACTTCTGTAAGATGTTCCACTCCTCCCAGTACCTTCCACTTCTGTAAGACTGTTTCCACTCCTCCCAGTACCTTCCACTTCTGTAAGACTGTTCCACTCCTCCCAGTACCTTCCACTTCTGTAAGACTGTTCCACTCCTCCCAGTACCTTCCACTTCTGTAAGACTGTCCACTCCTCCCAGTACCTTCCACTTCTGTAAGACTGTTCCACTCCTCCCAGTACCTTCCACTTCTGTAAGACTGTTCCACTCCTCCCAGTACCTTCCACTTCTGTAAGACTGTTCCACTCCTCCCAGTACCTTCCACTTCTGTAAGACTGTTCCACTCCTCCAGTACCTTCCACTTCTTTAAGACTGTTCCACTCCTCCCAGTACCTTCCACTTCTGTAAGACTGTTCCACTCCTCCCAGTACCTTCCACTTCTGTAAGACTGTTCCACTCCTCCCAGTACCTTCCACTTCTGTAAGACTGTTCCCCTCCTCCCAGTACCTTCCACTCTTTAAGACTGTTCCACTCCTCCCAGTACCTTCCACTTCTGTAAGACTGTTCCACTCCTCCATACCTTCCACTTCTCTAAGACTGTTCCACTCCTCCCAGTAAACCTTCCACTTCTCTAGACTGTTCCCCTCCTCCCCGTACCTTCCACTTCTCTAAGACTGTTCCACTCCTCCCAGTACCTTCCACTTCTCTAAGACTGTTCCACTCCTCCCAGTACCTTCCACTTCTGTAAGACTGTTCCACTCCTCCCAGTACCTTCCACTTCTGTAAAGACTGTTCCACTCCTCCCAGTACCTTCCACTTCTGTAAGACTGTTCCACTCCTCCCAGTACCTTCCACTTCGTAAGACTGTTCCACTCCTCCCAGTACCTTCCACTTCTGTAAGACTGTTCCACTCCTCCCAGTACCTTCCACTTCTGTAAGACTGTTCCACTCCTCCAGTACCTTCCACTTTTGTAAGACTGTTCCACTCCTCCCAGTACCTTCCACTTTCTGTAAGACTGTTCCACTCCTCCCAGTACCTTCCACTTCTGTAAGACTGTTCCCCTCCTCCCAGTACCTTCCACTTCTGTAAGACTGTTCCACTCCTCCCAGTACCTTCCACTTCTGTAAGGACTGTTTCACTCCTCCCAGTACCTTCCACTTCTGTAAGACTGTTCCACTCCTCCCAGTACCTTCCACTTCTGTAAGACTGTTCCCCTCCTCCCAGTACCTTCCACTTCTGTAAGACTGTTCCACTCCTCCAGTACCTTCCACTTCTGTAAGACTGTTCCACTCCTCCCAGTACCTTCCACTTCTGTAAGACTGTTTTCCACTCCTCCCAGTACCTTCCACTTTGTAAGACTGTTCCACTCCTCCAGTACCTTCCACTTCTGTATAGACTGTTCCACTCCTCCCAGTACCTTCCACTTCTGTAAGACTGTTCCCACTCCTCCCAGTACCTTCCACTTCTGTAAGACTGTTCCACTCCTCCCAGTACCTTCCACTTCTGTAAGACTGTTCCACTCCTCCCCGTACCTTCCACTTCTGTAAGACTGTTGCACTCCTCCCAGTACCTTCCACTTCTGTAAGACTGTTCCACTCCTCCCAGTACCTTCCACTTCTGTAAGACTGTTCCACTCCTCCCAGTACCTTCCAGTTCTGTAAGAAATGTTCCACTCCTCCCAGTACCTTCCACTTCTGTAAGGGGCTGTTCCACTCCTCCCAGTACCTTCCACTTCTGTAAGACTGTTCCACTCCTCCCAGTACCTTCCACTTCTGTAAGACTGTTCCACTCCTCCCAGTACCTTCCAACTTCTGTAAGACTGTTCCACTCCTCCCAGTACCTTCCACTTCTGTAAGACTGTTTCCACTCCTCCCAGTACCTTCCACTTCTGTAAGACTGTTCCACTCCTCCCAGTACCTTCCACTTCTGTAAGACTGTTCCACATCCTCCCAGTACCTTCCACTTCTGTAAGACTGTTCCACTCCTCCCAGTACCTTCCACTTCTGTAAGACTGTTCCCACTCCTCCCAGTACCTTCCACTTCTGTAAGACTGTTCCAACTCCCCAGTACCCTCCACTTCTGTAAGACTGTTGCACTCCTCCCAGTAACCTTCCACTTCTGTAAGACTGTTCCACTCCTCCCAGTACCTTCCACTTCTGTAAGACTGTTCCACTCCTCCCAGTACCTTCCACTTCTGTAAGACTGTTCCACTCCTCCCAGTACCTTCCACTTCTGTAAGACTGTTCCACTCCTCCCAGTACCTTCCACTTCTTTAAGACTGTTCCACTCCTCCCAGTACCTTCCACTTCTGTAAGACTGTTCCACTCCTCCCAGTACCTTCCACTTCTGTAAGACTGTTCCACTCCTCCCAGTACCTTCCACTTCTGTAAGACTGTTCCACTCCTCCCAGTACCTTCCACTTCCGTAAGACTGTTCAACTCCTCCCAGTACCTTCCACTTCTGTAAGACTGTTCCACTCCTCCCAGTACCTTCCACTTCTGTAAGACTGTTCCACTCCTCCCAGTACTTCCACTTCTGTAAGACTGTTCCACTCCTCCCAGTACCTTCCACTTCTGTAAGACTGTTCCACTCCTCCCAGTACCTTCCACTTCTGTAAGACTGTTCCACTCCTCCCAGTACCTTCCACTTCTGTAAGGACTGTTCCACTCCTCCAGTACCTTCCACTTCTGTAAGACTGTTCCACTCCTCCCAGTACCTTCCACTTCTGTAAGACTGTTCCACTCCTCCCAGCACCTTCCACTTCTGTAAGACTGTTCCACTCCTCCCAGTATCTTCCACTTCTGTAAGACTGTTCCCCCTCCCCAGTATCTTCCACTTCTGTAAGACTGTTCCACTCCTCCCAGTACCTTCCACTTCTGTAAGACTGTTTCACTCCTCCCAGCACCTTAAACTTCTGTAAGACTGTTCCACTCCTCCCAGTATCTTCCACTTCTGTAAGACTGTTCCCCTCCTCCCAGTATCTTCCACTTCTGTAAGACTGTTCCACTCCTCCCAGTACCTTCCACTTCTGTAAGACTGTTCCACTCCTCCCAGTACCTTCCACTTCTGTAAGACTGTTCCACTCCTCCCAGTATCTTCCACTTCTGTAAGACTGTTCCCCTCCTCCCAGTATCTTCCACTTCTGTAAGACTGTTCCACTCCTCCCAGTACCTTCCACTTCTGTAAGACTGTTCCACTCCTCCCAGCACCTTCCACTTCTGTACGACTGTCCCACTCCTCCCAGTGCCTTCCACTTCTGTAAGACTGTTCCACTCCTCCCAGTACCTTCCACTTCTGTAAGACTGTTCCACTCCTCACCCGTACCTTCCACTTCTGTAAGACTGTTCCACTCCTCCCAGTATCTTCCACTTCTGTAAGACTGTTCCACTCCTCCCAGCACCTTCCACTTCTGTAAGACTGTTCCACTCCTCCCAGTATCTTCCACTTCTGTAAGACTGTTCCCCTCCTCCCAGTATCTTCCACTTCTGTAAGACTGTTCCACTCCTCCCAGCACCTTCCACTTCTGTAAGACTGTTCCACTCCTCCCAGTAAACCCTTCCATTTCTGTAAGACTGTTCCACTCCTCCCAGTACCTTCCACTTCTGTAAGACTGTTCCACTCCTCCCAGTACCTTCCACTTCTGTAAGACTGTTCCACTCCTCCCAGTTACCTTCCACTTCTGTAAGACTGTTCCCCCTCCTCCCAGTACCTTCCTCTTCTGTAAGACTGTTCCACTCCTCCAGTACCTTCCACTTCTGTAAGACTGTTCCACTCCTCCCAGTACCTTCCACTTCTGTAAGACTGTTCCACTCCTCCCAGTACCTTCCACTTCTGTAAGACTGTTCCACTCCTCCCAGTACCTTCCACTTCTGTAAGACTGTTCCACTCCTCCCAGCACCTTCCACTTCTGTAAGACTGTTCCACTCCTCCCAGTACCTTCCACTTATGTAAGACTGTTCCACTCCTCCCAGTACCTTCCACTTCTGTAAGACTGTTCCACTCCTCCCAGTACCTTCCACTTCTGTAAGACTGTTCCACTCCTCCCAGTATCTTCCACTTCTGTAAGACTGTTTCCCCTCCTCCCAGTATCTTCCACTTCTGTAAGACTGTTCCCCTCCCCCAGTATCTTCCACTTCTGTAAGACTGTTCCACTCCTCCCAGTATCTTCCACTTCTGTAAGACTGTTCCACTCCTCCCAGTATCTTCCACTTCTGTAAGACTGTTCCCCTCCTCCCAGTATCTTCCACTTCTGTAAGACTGTTCCCCTCCTCCCAGTATCTTCCACTTCTGTAAGACTGTTCCCCTCCTCCCAGTATCTTCCACTTCTGTAAGACTGTTCCCCTCCTCCCAGTATCTTCCACTTCTGTAAGACTGTTCCACTCCTCCCTGTACCTTCCACTTCTGTAAGACTGTTCCCCTCCTCCCAGTATCTTCCACTTCTGTAAGACTGTTCCACTCCTCCCAGTATCTTCCACTTCTGTAAGACTGTTCCACTCCTCCCAGTATCTTCCACTTCTGTAAGACTGTTCCACTCCTCCAGTATCTTCCACTTCTGTAAGACTGTTCCACTCCTCCCAGTATCTTCCACTTATGTAAGACTGTTTCCACTCCTCCAGTACCTTCCACTTCTGTAAGACTGTTCCCCTCCTCCCAGTATCTTCCACTTCTGTAAGACTGTTCCACTCCTCCCAGTATCTTCACTTCTGTAAGACTGTTCCACTCCTCCCAGTATCTTCCACTTCTGTAAGACTGTTCCACTCCTCCCAGTTATCTTCCACTTCTGTAAGACTGTTCCACTCCCCCAGTACCTTCCACTTCTGTAAGACTGTTCCCCTCCTTCCAGCAAACCCTTTCCCCTTCTGTAAGACTGTTCCCCTCCTCCCAGTACCTTCCACTTCTTTAAGACTGTTCCACTCCTCCCAGTACCTTCCACTTCTGTAAGACTGTTCCACTCCTCCCAGTATCTTCCACTTCTGTAAGACTGTTCCACTCCTCCTAGTACCTTCCACTTCTGTAAGACTGTTCCACTCCTCCCAGTACCTTCCACTTCTGTAAGACTGTTCCACTCCTCCCAGTACCTTCCACTTCTGTAAGACTGTTCCACTCCTCCCAGTACCTTCCACTTCTGTAAGACTGTTCCACTCCCAGTACCTTCCACTTCTGTAAGACTGTTCCCCTCCTCCCAGCACCTTCCACTTCTGTAAGACTGTTCCACTCCTCCCAGTACCTGCCACTTCTGTAAGACTGTTCCACTCCTCCCAGTATCTTCCACTTCTGTAAGACTGTTCCACTCCTCCCAGTACCTTCCACTTCTGTAAGACTGTTCCCCTCCTTCCAGCACCTTCCACTTCTGTAAGACTGTTCCCCTCCTCCCAGTACCTTCCACTTCTTTAAGACTGTTCCACTCCTCCCAGTACCTTCCACTTCTGTAAGACTGTTCCACTCCTCCCAGTATCTTCCACTTCTGTAAGACTGTTCCACTCCTCCCAGTACCTTCCACTTCTGTAAGACTGTTCCACTCCTCCCAGTATCTTCCACTTCTGTAAGACTGTTCCACTCCTCCCAGTATCTTCCACTTCTGTAAGACTGTTCCACTCCTCCCAGTACCTTCCACTTCTGTAAGACTGTTCCCCTCCTTCCAGCACCTTCCACTTCTGTAAGACTGTTCCCCTCCTCCCAGTACCTTCCACTTCTTTAAGCCTGTTCCACTCCTCCCAGTACCTTCCACTTCTGTAAGACTGTTCCACTCCTCCCAGTATCTTCCACTTCTTTAAGACTGTTCCACTCCTCCCAGTACCTTCCACTTCTGTAAGACTGTTCCACTCCTCCCAGTACCTTCCACTTCTGTAAGACTGTTCCACTCCTCCCCAGTACCTTCCACTTTTGTAAGACTGTTCCACTCCTCCCAGTACCTTCCACTTCTGTATGACTGTTCCACTCCTCCCAGTACCTTCCACTTCTGTAAGACTGTTCCCTCCTCCCAGCACCTTCCACTTCTGTAAGACTGTTCCACTCCTCCCAGTACCTTCCACTTCTGGGAAGACTGTTCCCCTCCTACCCAGCACCTTCCACTTCTGTAAGACTGTTCCACTCCTCCCAGCACCTTCCACTTCTGTAAGACTGTTCCACTCCTCCCAGTACCTTCCACTTCTGTAAGACTGTTCCACTCCTCCCATACCTTCCACTTCTGTAAGACTGTTCCACTCCTCCCAGTACCTTCCACTTCTGTAAGACTGTTCCACTCCTCCCAGTACCTTCCACTTTTTAAGACTGTTCCACTCCTCCCAGTACCTTCCACTTCTGTAAGACTGTTCCACTCCTCCCAGTACCTTCCACTTCTGTAAGACTGTTCCACTCCTCCCAGTACCTTCCACTTCTGTAAGACTGTTCCCCTCCTCCCAGCACCTTCCACTTCTGTAAGACTGTTCCACTCCTCCCAGTACCTTCCACTTCTGTAAGACTGTTCCACTCCTCCCAGCACCTTCCACTTCTGTAAGACTGTTCCACTCCTCCCAGCACCTTCCACTTCTGTAAGACTGTTCCACTCCTCCCAGCACCTTCCACTTCTGTAAGACTGTTCCACTCCTCCCAGTACCTTCCACTTCTGTAAGACTGTTCCACTCCTCCCAGCACCTTCCACTTCTGTAAGACTGTTCCACTCCTCCCAGCACCTTCCACTTCTGTAAGACTGTTCCACTCCTCCCAGCACCTTCCACTTCTGTAGGACTGTTCCACTCCTCCAGCACCTTCCACTTCTGTAAGACTGTTCCACTCCTCCCAGTACCTTCCACTTCTGTAAGACTGTTCCACTCCTCCCCGCACCTTCCACTTCTGTAAGACTGTTCCACTCCTCCCAGTACCTTCCACTTCTGTAAGACTGTTCCACTCCTCCCAGTATCTTCCACTTCTGTAAGACTGTTCCACTCCTCCCAGTATCTTCCACTTCTGTAAGGGCTGTTCCACTCCTCCCAGTACCTTCCACTTCTGTAAGACTGTTCCCCTCCTTCCAGCACCTTCCACTTCTGTAAGACTGTTCCCCTCCTCCCAGTACCTTCCACTTCTTTAAGACTGTTCCACTCCTCCCAGTACCTTCCACTTCTGTAAGACTGTTCCACTCCTCCCAGTATCTTCCACTTCTGTAAGACTGTTCCACTCCTCCCAGTACCTTCCACTTCTGTAAGACTGTTCCACTCCTCCCAGTACCTTCCACTTCTGTAAGACTGTTCCACTCCTCCCAGTACCTTCCACTTCTGTAAGACTGTTCCACTCCTCCCAGTACCTTCCACTTCTGTAAGACTGTTCCACTCCTCCCAGTACCTTCCACTTCTGTAAGACTGTTCCCCTCCTCCCAGCACCTTCCACTTCTGTAAGACTGTTCCACTCCTCCCAGTACCTTCCACTTCTGTAAGACTGTTCCACTCCTCCCAGCACCTTCCACTTCTGTAAGACTGTTCCACTCCTCCCAGCACCTTCCACTTCTGTTTAAAACTGTTCCACTCCTCCCAGTACCTTCCACTTCTGTAAGACTGTTCCACTCCTCCCAGTACCTTCCACTTCTGTAAGACTGTTCCACTCCTCCCAGTACCTTCCACTTCTGTAAGACTGTTCCACTCCTCCCAGTACCTTCCACTTTTTAAGACTGTTCCACTCCTCCCAGTACCTTCCACTTCTGTAAGACTGTTCCACTCCTCCCAGTACCTTCCACTTCTGTAAGACTGTTCCACTCCTCCCAGTACCTTCCACTTCTGTAAGACTGTTCCCCTCCTCCCAGCACCTTCCACTTCTGTAAGACTGTTCCACTCCTCCAAGTACCTTCCACTTCTGTAAGACTGTTCCACTCCTCCCAGCACCTTCCACTTCTGTAAGACTGTTCCACTCCTCCCAGCATCTTCCACTTCTGTAAGACTGTTCCACTCCTCCCAGCACCTTCCACTTCTGTAAGACTGTTCCACTCCTCCCAGTACCTTCCACTTCTGTAAGACTGTTCCACTCCTCCCAGTACCTTCCACTTCTGTAAGACTGTTCCACTCCTCCCAGCACCTTCCACTTCTGTAAGACTGTTCCACTCCTCCCAGCACCTTCCACTTCTGTAAGACTGTTCCACTCCTCCCAGCACCTTCCACTTCTGTAAGACTGTTCCACTCCTCCCAGTACCTTCCACTTCTGTAAGACTGTTCCACTCCTCCAGCACCTTCCACTTCTGTAAGACTGTTCCACTCCTCCCAGTTCCTTCCACTTCTGTAAGACTGTTCCACTCCTCCCAGTACCTTCCACTTCTGTAAGACTGTTCCACTCCTCCCAGTACCTTCCATTCTGTAAGACTGTTCCCCCTCCTCCCAGCACCTTCCACTTCTGTAAGACTGTTCCACTCCTCCAGTACCTTCCACTTCTGTAAGACTGTTCCACTCCTCCCAGCACCTTCCACTTCTGTAAGACTGTTCCACTCCTCCCAGTACCTTCCATTCTGTAAGACTGTTCCACTCCTCCCAGTACCTTCCACTTCTGTAAGACTGTTCCACTCCTCCCAGTACCTTCCACTTCTGTAAGACTGTTCCCCTCCTCCCAGCACCTTCCACTTCTGTAAGACTGTTCCACTCCTCCCAGTACCTTCCACTTCTGTAAGACTGTTCCACTCCTCCCAGCACCTTCCACTTCTGTAAGACTGTTCCACTCCTCCCAGTACCTCCACTTCTGTAAGACTGTTCCACTCCTCCCAGTACCTTTTCCCCTTCTGTAAGACTGTTCCACTCCTCCCAGTACCTTCCACTTCTGTAAGACTGTTCCACTCTCCAGTACCTTCCACTTCTGTAAGACTGTTCCACTCCTCCCAGTACCTTCCACTTCTGTAAGACTGTTCCACTCCTCCCAGCACCTTCCACTTCTGCAAGACTGTTCCACTCCTCCCAGTACCTTCCACTTCTGTAAGACTGTTCCACTCCTCCCAGTACCTTCCACTTCTGTAAGACTGTTCCACTCCTCCCAGTACCTTCCACTTCTGTAAGACTGTTTTCCACTCCTCCCAGTACCTTCCACTTCTGTAAGACTGTTCCACTCCTCCCAGTACCTTCCACTTCTGTAAGACTGTTCCACTCCTCCCAGTACCTTCCACTTCTGTAAGACTGTTCCACTCCTCCCAGCACCTTCCACTTCTGTAAGACTGTTCCACTCCTCCCAGTACCTTCCACTTCTGTAAGACTGTTCCACTCCTCCCAGTACCTTCCACCACTAATCGATCCTCAAGTACAATCGATTCACTTCAGCAAATTGCCAACAACAAAAATATTCCTTAAACTTTCACTTTATGTTTTTATTATCACACTGGCCGCTTCCCACCAAGGGAGGGTGGCCCGAAAAAGAAAATTTTTCATCATCATTCACTCCATCACTGTCTTGCCAGAAACGTCCTTACACTACAGTCATAAAACTGCAACATTAACACCACTTCTTCAGAGTGCAGGCACTGTACTTCCCATCTCCAGGACTCTAGTCCGTCCTGCCGTTTTCCCTGAATCCCTTCGTAAATGTTACCTTGCTCACACTCCAACAGCACGTCAAATCCTAAAAACTATTTTCTCCATTCGCTCCTAACACGCTCACACACGCTTTTTGGAAGTCCAAGCCCCTCACACACAAAACCTCCTTTGACCCCTCCCTCCAACATTTCCTAGGCCGACCTCTACTCCTTCCCTCCATTACAGATTTTTACACTCTCGAAGTCATTCTATTTTGTTCCTACCTCTCTACATGTCTGAGAAACCTCAGTGACCCCTCCTCAGCCCTCTATATAATAGTTTTGGTAATCCTGCACCTCCTCTTAATCTCCAAACTTCGGATTCTCTGCATTATATTCACACCACACATTGCCCTCAGATATGACATCTCTACTGCCTCCAGTCTTCTCCTACTTGCAGCTTTCATCACCCATGCTTCACACCCATACAAGAGCGTTGGTAAAACTAAACTCTCATACAATCCCCTCTTTGCTTTCATGGATGAAGTTCTTTGTCTCCACAGACTCCAAAGTGCACCACTCACCTTTTTCCCCTCATCGATTCTATGATTCACTTCATCTTTCATAGACCCATCCTCTGACACGTCCACTCCCAAATATCTGAATACATTCACCTCCTCCATACTCTCTCCCTCCAATCTGATATCCAATCTTCCGTTACCAAATTTTTTTTTATCCTCATCACCTTACTCTTTCTTGTATTTACTTTTAATTTTCTTCTTTTACACACCCTACCAAATTCATCCACCAACCTCTGCAACTTCTCTTCAGAATCTCCCAAAAGCACAGTGTCATCAGCAAAGAGCAACTGTGACAACTCTCACTTTGTGTTATATTCTTTCTCCTTTAACTCCACATCTGCCAACACCCGAGCATTCACTTCTCTTACAACCCCATCTATAAATATATTAAACAACCACGGTGACATCACACATCCTTGTCTAAGGTCTACTTTTACTGGGAAATCTCCCTCTCTCCTACTTACTCTAATCTGAGCCTCACTATCCTCGTAAAAACTCTTCATTGCTTTCAATATCCTACCTCATATTCCATACATTTGCAACATCTGCCATACTGCCTCCCTATCCACCCTATCATACGCCTTTTTCCAAATCCAAAAATGACACAAAAAAACTCATTACCCTTATCTAAATACTTTTCACCTAAATGTTTCACTGTAAAACACTTGGGTTACACACCCCGTACAATTTCTAAAGCCTTGTTCATCTGCTATCCTACTCTCTGTCTTACTCTTAATTCTTTCAATAATAACTCTACCATACACTTTACCAGGTATACTCCACAGACTTATTCCCCTATCAATTTTACACTCTCTTTTGTCCCTTTTGCCTTTATGCAAAGGAACTATGCATGCCCTTTGGTAATTCCCTATTCCATACACCTGCTTTTAATATTTCTATCTTTATCCATCAATCCCAGCTGCTTTATCCACTTTCATTCTACCCACTGCCTCACGAACTTCCCCCACACTCACAATTGGTTCTTCCTCACCCTACAAGATGTTATTCCTCCTTGTCCTATACACGAAGTCGCAGCTTCTGTCGTGTCCTCAGTGGCTTAGGATAATGAGTAACATATTGTAACTTGACCTTAACGAAGGTATTCCAGTATGTCAGTTTTACCTGGAATGCGATGAGTTACTCACGTGGGTTTTGGTGATGGCATTCTAATGGCCTTTAAAGTGGGAAATATTCGTACTAACAAGTGTCTCATCAACATTTAACAATTCCTCAAAATATTCCTTCCATCTTCCCGATACCCTAACTCTCCATTTAATAACTCTCCTCTCCTATTTTTAACTATCAAATGCATTCGTTCTCTAGGCTTTCTCAGCTTATCAATGTCACTCTAAGTCTAAATCTTTGATGTAAATGGTCTCTAAGCCGAAGGGGTATCTGGTAACTTTACCCAGGATGGTTATTAATTCCAGGATACCAAACCCTTCCCGGCAAATGTTTTGCAAGAAGGTATAAGGAAACTGCATTTCTTGACTGCTGTGATGGCCATTCTTTTCATAAAGCATCTGGAAACAACATTAGGCTGACATTATTCTTACATCTGTCACCTGGCTGCGCTACTTAAACGACATAAGCTATCAGTCCCAGGTATTTCTGCCTTGAAGACTTCTGCAACAAACTGAACAGGGTGAAACTATCCATCCAGTTCGGTCTTAAAGAAAGGAATTCTTTCCCTCCACTGATAAATGCCTATTCTATGTAAGAATATGTCAGAAGCTCGAAAATATTTCTCATGCTTTCACTATGACGCGTGATGTGACAAGTATTACGTGCATGGGAATACAAGCAGCCTTTAAGTCAGACTTCAGGAACGCGAACATGCAAGCAGTTTAGATAACATAAACATTACATATGTCATGCACAAACTCACCCACGTGAGAGCGTGGTACAAGACCAAGTTCAGCTTACCAGAGAATGACAGAGCTAAGAGGATGTGCCTGAAAGGAACTATCATTAGGATACATAACAACAAAGAGCAGAATTAGGACACTCTCAGTCAGGCAAAACCTTTTCTTACACCTACTGCTAGGTAGTTTCCCACGTATGGCCCTTCCCACACACACCAGCTGTGACCTGACTCTAGTTTTCTTCTTCACTGAATAAGACATTACTAATCCCTTCTCGAGCTCAATGGAATAATTAGTTAGGTAGCTGTGGGATTTTCTCTATGCTAGATAAAGCTCACTCTTCAGTGGAAGGTCATCTGAAATAAAGGCTTGCATAAGAACATAAGAACATAAGAACGAAGGAACACTGCAGCAGGCCTACTAGCCCATGCGAGGCAGGTCCAAGTCTCTTACCGGCTTAAGCCAATGCACCCAACCTAGTCAGGTCAGGTCACCTTGACTTAAGGGAGAAACACGGCAACCGTCCTGGTAGCACAAGCTAATCAGGTCCAACTCACACCCACCCACATCCACTCATGTATTTATCCAACCTATTTTTAAAGCTACACAACTTTCTGGCCTCTATAACTGTACTTGGGAGTTTGTTCCACTCATCCACAACTCTATTACCAAACCAGTACTTTCCTATGTCCTTCCTGAATCTGAATTTTTCTAACTTAAAACCATTGCTGCGAGTCCTGTCTAGGCTAGATATTTTCAGCACACTATTTACATCCCCTTTATTTATTCCTGTCTTCCATTTATACACCTCAATCATATCCCCCCTAATTCTACGTCTTTCTAGAGAGTGAAGATTCAGGGCCCTTAGTCTATCCTCATAGGGAAGGTTTCTGATACATGGGATCAACTTTGTCATCCTCCTTTGTACATTTTCCAGAGCATTTATATCCATTCTGTAATACGGTGACCAAAACTGTGCAGCATAATCTAAATGAGGCCTAACCAAGGATGTATAGAGTTGAAGAACAACCTGAGGACTCCTATTATTTATGCTTCTTGATATAAAGCCAAGGATTCTATTAGCTTTGTTGCGAACACTTATGCACTATTGTCTTGGTTTCAGATTACTGCTAACCAGAACTAAATCTTTTTCGCAATCCGTAATATTAAGATCTACATTATTTAGTTTATATGTGGCATGGTTATTGTCCTGTCCAACATTTAGAACTTTGCATTTGTCTATATTAAACTGCATCTGCCACTTCTCCGACCACTGCATCAGTCTACTCAAATCTTCCTGGAGTGCTCTAATGTCCTCGTCAGAATGAATTCCACGGCCTATTTTTGGTCCCATACGGCTTGCTCTACATTACGTGATTTTGTTCCAGAATAAAATTTTCCAACAAAACCCTCAGTATAAAACAATTCCTTTAACTTTGCCAAAAACAAATATGAAAAATAAAGTTTCCTATAGACTTGAAGCTCATACAAACACTGATAGAGAATCCTGCAATTGGCCTTTAACACCCACATTAGTGATGGTAACTCTTAGATGAACATCATTCCAGGACTTTATAGCTGAAAGCAGTTATTATTAACACAATATTTGGCATTTTAAGGCGATGTTAGTAGTCTAACTGACTCTTGACCTAACCTGACTTACTGATATTACAAGTTGAGGCTTATAAGTTGCAATCATACCAAGATATCATTTACCTGTTGTTTTGATTCTTCGCTGTATTTCTTGAGAATGTAATAAGTCACAAAAAGGCTTGCATGTTATTTATCTATCATTATGTACAAATTGTTTATTTTAGTGTCCCATACGGATAAAAACTTTGAAATATTTAGAGAGGTCTCAATGGGTCACGATAGACAATAACGAATATTAAGATTTTTAAAAAACGACAAGCGGTAATTTCAGCCTAGAGATGTGTTCAGTCCATTAGCCTTGATAACAGTACACCATGTGTTCAGGGAAGGGACATAAATACTGGATACAAGCAAGGCGAAGCAGTTATAGATAACATCACAGTGTGCAGAGTCCACTAGTGGAAATAGATTAGGGCAATTGGTTAGGGAAACGTTGAAGTTATAGAAGAATTCTCTGTTCCAAGATCCCAAGATACTCCTGTGTCAAACAGGTATTTTTATTTAAGTATCATAGAAAAACCGTCATACTTCCAATCGTGGACTCTCCCCACTTATGATGCCACCTGCAACTGCTGCACTTCACGTTTCTCCAGTATACAAGCCCTTCCTGTATATACGCAGTGCTGTTATCAAGCTGATGGACTAAACACATGGTTAAGATAAGGGAATGATTACCTGAAACTCTCTCTTCACATCTTCCTCCGGGTTTTTTCATTTATTTAATTGATAAATCAACAGTAAAGGTACTCCAGTGTGGCACAAGTGGTTCATTCATATACTTGTCGGTTTACTAAACTATATACATAAAAATAAAAGTTTTGCCTAATAAAAATATTTTGAAGTTAACAGCCCCAAAAGACTACGAAGAGCTATGAAGGTTCATACAGAATTTCAGAAGATAACGATAAAAAAATGAATGCCGAGAAAATAATTAATTGAAAAGGGTACTGAAGGATCATGAGAAATTCTGAAAGGCATCGAAGAAGACTGAAGGTTTTGATAGGCTTAAAAATAGTAAAGGGATACGAAAGATTACGAAGGATCACGAAAGCCCCTGAAATTCAAAGAGCACGAAAGATTCTGAAGAGTGCAGAAAGAAGATTCAAAGGCCATCGAAGAACATTTAATGGTCATTATAGCATACATTAGAATGAGGAGTACACTGAATTACCTCTGTGAATCTTGAAGGACAGCAATAAATTCCCATGAATCACTTACAATCAGTAAGGGACTTGAAAGATGAAGGTTCCTGGATTCCCACGAAAGAACACTGAACTCTAAGAAAGACCTTCGATAACACCGATGGATCATGAAGGTCAAAGAAAGGTAACCCAAACAAGATACGAATGATCTTTAAAGGACAAGATGCTTCAGGGTATCGTAAAAGTCAACTCCACCTGTAAAAGAATCGCCAAAAAGACAGATAGTTTCCCCATCAGAACGACAAACAAATCCCTCCTTGGTGATACACCTTGGCGAATCAGTGAAGCTGGTTGTTAAGGTGTAGCGGCCTTCGCGGTAAACCTCCGACTATTATCGTTACTCCTCACACTGAGGCACTCCCACAAGGTTACCACAGGGTCATGGAGCGTGGGAGGGAGGTGAGCTGAAGTGGAAAGAGATGGTGGTAGTCAGAGATAGGGAAAAGGGAAAGAATTGGAGGAGTAGAAAGGCAGGTTGAAAGGAATAATGCTGTGGCATGAGGCAGTGCTACGGAAGTAAGGAAGAAGGGCAACCGTGAAGTCATTTATACGGAAAATTAGTTAAAATTGTTGCAGCTGCTACAACCCTTACTGCTGTGTGACCTTGTCGGCGTCCAGCAGCTGCTACAACCCTTACAGCTGAGCGACCTTATCGGCGTACAGTAGCAGCAGTTACCAGAGTAGCTAGAATGGTGTGTGAGGTTTTTGTGTAGCAACCCCTGCCTACCCAATCCCCTTAACTAGTTGGGTGCGTGACTCGGTGTCAGGGTGTAGCAGCTACTGCCAGTATAACCAGCATAACTAGTCAGGTGTGTGACCTGGTGTCAAGGTATAGCAGCTACTGCCAGTATAACCACCATAACTAGCCAGGTGTGTGACCTGGTGTCAGGGTATAACAGCTACTGCCAGTATAACCACCATAACTAGCCAAGAGTGTGACCTGGTGTCAGGGTATAGCAGCTACTGCCAGTATAACCACCATAACTAGCCAGGTGTGTGACCTGGTGTCAAGGTATAGCAGCTACTGCCAGTATAACCAGCATAACTAGCCAAGAGTGTGACCTGGTGTCAGGGTGTAGCAGCTATTGCCAACACAAACACCACAAACATTGTAATCACAATGAATATCTCGACCATTCACCTGCATCATTAGCTCACCGTACAATATGCGGAGCAACGAGTTATTAATATCCACTTCTTCCCCATAAAACAACAATCTTCGTAATGTACAGCACTTATTTAAAAGGTAAATAAATTATTAATCAGACACTGCGGCTCGCCACCCACCATGGTAAAGCCACTCTGTTTCATTAATAATTATCGTTTCTCAACGCCTCCAGACCAGTTTTTACGCCTTTTTTTTCTGCCACTTGGAATATTGTCCAGTATCTTCTTAAGTTTACCTTCCCGATAAAAGGGACGCATGGAAAGCTTCTTGAAAAATTTTTAAGCAAACATATACAGGATTATTTTTTGTACATGTTTATGTAAATACTTTCGACTTAGTGGCAAAGAAGTCAATCTCTCTTTATCATACGTAAAGCATCAAATTCCAGTCACAATCATATATGAGGGACTAATTCAAGTGATAACTAGCAATGTCGCGTTTAACATGAACCTCTTAAACAAAACCTGTTATCGGTTGTGGTCGTCGGTAATGCTTTTTCTTGCCTGGATTAACGGTCCTGTTAGAAAAATTTTTAAAGACTGAGGTCACTGGTAAATATCCCCTAAGAAATTTTTCATATATTCCAGACAATGTTCTTACACTATTCCGAAATTTTATGCAATTAAACATATTTACTTAATCCACTTTTCACCTAAAGTATGTGGAAGTGAATTATTGTGTTTACTTCGTGCATATTTTTATCCAAATGTGAGTGTTCAGTTCTTGCATATCAGAGCTACCGATTGTCTTGCAATTTAGAACTGCAGAGAGCGATGCATGTTAGACATGCAGTCTGCTACGCATGCTAGAACTTCATTTTGTATTGAAATTACTCTAATATTCGCAAATTTCTTGTCACAGTTAAGGGAATGGAAGAAATAAGCCTCATGAAAAATGTTTATCATGTAGTTGGAGGGTAGAAATGAGTCATAAAAACGACCATCATTCAGTGAAGAGCCGAAATAAATCTCGTAAATTCTGCATCACTTGGTGAAGGACGGAATAAATCGTAATATACATCACTCGGTAAAGTACTGCAGTCTAGACGAGTGAATATCGAGTTAGTCACTACGTAAAATGAAATAGCTGTAGGCAAGGCAACAAGTTTTCAAATCTCTTCACTAGTCTAGGGATTTGGTGGAAACAATGGGTTTAAAACGCACCTAGTTTTACTGAATAAAACATTTTGGATAAATATATTTACAGGCTGTATGAGAAATGGTAGTTACTGGACATAATGGAATTAAAGTAACACCTGATAGAAAATCTAGTAACTTATATGCCAGATATATGTTCATAAATTCAACACTAGTCTAATCATATACATCATACCATAACTCTTAAGACATGCTCAGGTGTCAAGGTACGCGACTCATCCAGAAGTCGACATGGAACACGTGTGCAGAAACCAGGTTAGACACCAATAAGGCAATCAGAGACAAGGTCCATTCAGTTCTAGAATAAGCTGAATCCACAAAGTTAGGTAAATGCTGTTTAGTAGGCAGGCTCAAACCTCTTCCTGAATCCACAACAGACCGTGCTATAACAGAATCCAATACACCAAAAATAAGTAAAAACTAACAACGCAAAAAACGAGTCTATACCAAACTCCACACACGTCATAAATGTTAATTCTTTATTTAAGAACATAAGAAAGAAGGAACACTGCAACAGGCCTACTGACCCATGCGGAGCAGGTCCTTGTCCCATCCCCCCGGATTAGCCCAATGACTCACCAAGTCTGGTCACTTCCACTTAAGGAAAGAGCACGGCATCAGACCCAGCAGCACAAGCTAGTCAGGTCCAACTCACACCCACCCACACCCACTCATGTATTTATCTAACCTATTTTTAAAACTACACAATGTTTTAGCCTCAATAACTGTACTCGGGAGTTTGTTCCACTCATCCACAACTCTATTACCAAACCAGTGCTTTCCTATATCCTTCCTGAATCTGAATTTTTCCAACTTAAAACCATTGCTGCGAGTCCTGTCTTGGCCGGAAATTTTCAGCACGCTACTTACATCCCCTTTATTTATTCCTGTTTTCCATTTATACACCTTGATCATATCCCCCCTAATTCTAAGCCTTTGGAGAGAGTGCAGATTCAGGGCCCTCAGTCTATCCTCATAGGGAAGATTTCTGATACATGAGATCAACTTTGTCATCCTCCTCTGTACGTTTTCCAGAGCATTTATATCCATTCTGTAATACTGTGACCAAAACTGAGCAGCATAGTCTAAATGAGGCCTAACCAAGGATATATAGAGTTGAAGAACAACCTGAGGACTTCTATTATTTATACTTCTAGATATGAAGCCAAGAATTCTGTTAGCTTTATTGCGAACACTAATGCACTGTTGTCTTGGTTTTAGATTACTGCTAACCAGAACTCCTAAATCCTTTTCGCAATCAGTAGTATTAAAATCTACATTATTTAGTTTATATGTGGCATGGTTATTTTCCTATCCAACATTTAGAACTTTGCATTTGTCTATATTAAACTGCATCTGCCACTTCTCCGATCATTGCATCAGTCTATTCAAATCATCCTGGAGTGCTCTAGTGTCCTCATTAGAATGAATTGGACGGCCTATTTTGGTGTCATCAGCAAATTTGCTTATGTCGCTTTTATTCCTTCATCTATTATTTGCTGAATCTGTATTATTAGAGGGTCTTCAGAAAAAGCAATTTTGCTCTTTACTTAAATTATCTCTTCAGGAGGATGTTCAACGATAAACTTTATGAGCAAATTGCCAATGTTTTTCTATGTTTCCTCGGAACAATTTGACTTAAAAATCGTCCTGTAGAGTTTAAACCTATATTGTATAGACGTTATGTTGATGACACTTTTCTGTCATTCGAGAGGGAAGAACATGTTACATTGTTTCAAGATTATCAAAATTAAAAACAGAAACATTAAATTCACTAATGAGGTCCAAAAGGAGAATTCTCTCTCATTATTCGATTTCTTAATGGCAATGTTACTGGTTTTAAGAATTCTGTGTATCGTAAATCAACGTTCATTAATCTAGGTTTAAAGTATTTATTCTTTGTCCCAAACCTGTTTAAATTTAATACTACTTGGTCTCTAATTCACCCAGGATTTCTCTCTTCCAGTTGAATTCGCTTTGACTTGGAAAGAAATTAGATAACTACCTTCTTTCAAGATAATGTTTACCCGTTTCATGCTATTCACTCCATAATAAAGAAGTATTTGGATAAAAAAAATGAACCCCCAAGTCACTATACACAGTTCTCAGAGACATTAAGTACATTAAACTTCCTTACTATGGCCGTGATAATTTCACTATTAGAAAGAAATTTTCAACACTCTTATTTAAACTTTACCTTCAAATTTCTTTACCACTTCCTTAAATTCATAGCCAAACTCACTACACCTCTATGATGAACTATTGTTTATAGCTATAAATGTCCAGCTGTTCATTATGGTATATTGGTAGTTCTTCACAAAACTTCCAAATCAGAATACTATATGAAAATAAGTGTTTCCCAGAACTGATTTTTCTCTGACTCACCGTATTTGCCATAAATCAAACATTAAATTCCCGTGACTTTAAAATCTTGAATACTTTCTCTAACACACCCGACTTTAGATTTTCGAGTCATTAATTATAAAATTTTGAAACCCAGATCTTAAAAATAATGGAAAATCATTAAACTTTCTGCTGTTAATAATTTCCCATAGTTTACCATTAGTTTTTCCTTTAGGTAATAAACAAGGCAACATGACATGTACAGTTGCTTTCTAATTGTCACTTGTTATGTATTTCTGAAATTTCAAAAAAACGTTTTTGTATGTATATTATTAAAAACTGAGTTTGTTTGTATTACTGAGAAATTTAAATATTTATTTGTTCTTCATCATAAAGTTTTAATTATGCCCCGAAATTATTAGTTTGTTTAGTTTTTCCCTGCCACGCAGGTGGAAATTTTTAAAGGCTTTTGTTGTTTTTTTTCCATCACCCCTTGGTTTCACCGTTACCCCTTGCCAACCACCCCACCACCCTGGTTTACACCGTTATCACCCTTCAAAACCCCACCACCCCCTGGTTTTCCCCAGTTATATCTTGCACACCACCCCCCCCCTGGTATTACCCAGTTATCTCCTTTGCCAAAACCCCCACCACACCACCTGGGATGTGTTCGTAGAGCGACAAAGACCTCACCCCGGGCATTTTGAGGGGGCCGCCTGCCCTCCGACTCGGTTCCCCCGAAAAAGGCCATCAACCGCTATATCAACATAGTAATGCCACATAACGCCTTTTTTGCGGGGTCTAGCCCCACTTCTTTTTCTTTCATTTATCGTTCCTCTTCCCAATTATTTCCCCCCATGTGGCCTGACCCAGAGTTGGTTACAGTATCTAGTTTTCATTTAAGCTCCTGTTAAACGTGTTGGCTTCCATCGGGTTTAGTAGTTTAATTATTTGTTATCCTGTATTTTCATTTTTAGTTTAGGTGGTTATTTTTTTTCTATTTAAGTACTAATTATACTATCCTTTTATTTTGCTTATTGCATAAATTGAATTTTTTTAATAACGTTACTGTTTATTGTAAAAATTTTTAACTTGTCTTATTTTTCTGAAATTTGTAGCTTCACTTTTTCTTTTTTATTTTTTTACAAGATGAGTAAATTTAAAACAAATGTAAATCATCAATAAACTAAATTTGTTTACTTTGGTTATTAATTCAACCCGTGTCGAATTTCAACGACTTTTTTATGTTTTCTAAAATTGTTCAAAAATATTTTTGCAATAATCTTTAGATTTTGACGATAGTTGAAGAAACTCCCAAAAACAAAAAAAAAAAATGGATATTCGGAGGTGGTATTCTTCTTGTCTTGGTTTCTAATATATATAAATTTTATATTTATTTAAAAATTTTTTATATAATTTTATTATATTTATATTTTATATATATAATATATTTATAATATTTTTTATATTTATTTTATATTATATATATATATGTTGTGCGAATATGTAAACTGGTCAATTTGGGAAAAAATTTTATAATTTGACCCTTTTTAAAAATTTTCTTATGTTTAAAGTGTATTTTTTTTATTAAATTGTGTAAAAATTTATAATTTTGCACCAAAAGGGAAATTAGAAAAAAATTTCCAATCTTTTTATAAAAGAACAATTTATTTTAGCCTAACCAACTAAATATTTTTGATTTGTTTTTAATAATTTAATATAAAAAAAACCAGTGAAATATTTTTTTTTCGTTAGGTTTAGAAAGATTTTGGTGGGAAAATTAGCATAAAAATTTTCACTTGTCCTTATGGCAAGTGAGCGTTGCTATTTAAGCCGATCGCAAGTTCGCCTATTCGACACGAGTTATATATATATATATAACATTTTTTATTATTATTATTACATGGGCCCATTCCCACCTTTTATATCATTACAATTATTTTTCATATACGTAGTATAGTATATTGGATTTGGGTTGACAGCAACCACCCCGGGGGAAATACTACCGTCCTGCCGATGACGTTAAACAAAAACCTTAACTGTTTTGCTGATGGTAGGATTGTGGTTTTTTTTCTGTTTATAAAAAATCTAAGATAAAGGGAATTTGCTATCCTACTTAACTTTGGTCACACTTCACAGACCGCACATGCATTTTTTTTTACATACATCTAGGTTTTTCTCCCTTTTTTTAAATAGCTCTTTTTCTTTTTATTTCTTCTATTGTCCATGGGGAAGTGGAAAAGAATCTTTCCTCCGTAAGCCATGCGTGTGGGTATGAGGCGACTAAAATGCCGGGAGCAATGGGCTAGTAACCCCTTCTCCTGTATACAATTACTAAAAAAGAGAAGAAAAAAAAACTTTAAAAAAACGGGGTTGCTTAAATGTGCGTGGATGTAGTGCGGATGACAAGAAACAGATGATTGCTGATGTTATGAATGAAAAGAATTTGGGGAATGTCCTGGCCCAAAGCGAAACAAAGCTGAAGGGGGTGGGGAAGAGTTTCAGTGGGGGGAAATAAATGGGATTAAAAATCTGGAGTATCTAAAGAGATTTTAGAGCAAAAAGGGGGTGCAGTAATGTTAAATGATCATTTTATGGAAGGAGAAAAGAATATGAATGTGTAAATTCAAGAATTATGTGGTTTAAAAGTAAAGGTTGGATGCGAGAAGTGGGTCATAATAAGCGTGTATGCACCTGGGAAAGAGAGGAATGCAGAGGAGAGGAGAGATTTTGGGAGATGTTAAGTGAATGTATAGGAGCCTTTGAACCAAGTGAGAGAGTAATTGGGGTGGGGACTTGAATGCTAAAGTAGGAGAAACTTTTAGAGAGGGTGTGGTAGGTAAGTTTGGGGTTGCCAGGTGTAAATGATAATGGGGAGCCCTTTGATTGAACTTTGTTTAGAAAGGGGTTTAGTTATAGGTAATACATATTTTAAGAAAAAGAGGATAAATAAGTATACACGATATGATGTGGGGCAAAATTTGACAGTAGTTTGTTGGATTATGTATTGGTAGATAAAAGACTGTTGAGTAGACTTCAGGATGTACATGTTTATAGAGGGGCCAAGATATATCAGATCACTTTCTAGTTGTAGCTACACTGAGAGTAAAAGGTAGATGGGATACAAGGAGAATAGAAGCTTTCAGGGAAGAGAGAGGTGAAGGTTTATAAACTAAAAGAGGAGGCAGTTAGGGTAAGATATAAACGCTATTGGAGGATAGATGGGCTAATGAGAGCATAGGCAATGGGGTCGAAGAGGTATGGGGGTAGGTTTTAAAATGTAGTGTTAGAGTGTTCAGCAGAAGTTTGTGGTTACAGGAAAGTGGGTGCGGAGGGAAGAGGAGCGATTGGTGGAATGATGATGTAAGAGAGTAGTAAGGGAGAAAAAGTTAGCATATGAGAAGTTTTTTCAAAGTAGAAGTGATGCAAGGAGGGAAGAGTATATGGAAAAAGAGAGAAGTTAAGAGAGTGGTGAAGCAATGTAAAAAGAGAGCAAATGAGAGGGGTGGGTGAGATGTTATCAACAAAATTTTTTTGAAAATAAGAAAAAGTTTTGGAGTGAGATTAACAAGTTAAGAAAGCCTAGAGACAAATGGATTTGTCAGTTTAAAAATAGGAGAGGGAGTTATTAAATGGAGAGTTAGAGGTATTGGAAGATGGAAGGAATATTTTGAGGAATTTGTTAAAAGTTGATGAAGATAGGGAAGCTGTGATTTCGTGTATAGGGCAAGGAGGAATAACATCTTGTAGGAGTGAGGAAAAAGCCAGTTGTGAGTGTGGGGGAGTTCGTGAGGCCGTAGGTAAAATGAAAAAGGGGGTAAGGCAGCCGGGATTGATGGGGATAAAGATAGAAATGTTAAAAGCAGGTGGGGATATAGTTTTGGAGTGGTTGGTGCAATTATTTAATAAATGTATGGAAGAGGGTTAAGGGACCTAGGGATTGGCAGAGAGCATGCATAGTTCCTTTGTATAAAGGCAAAGGGGATAAAAGAGAGTGCAAAAATTATAGGGTAAGTCTGTTGAGTGTACCTGGTAAAGTGTATGGTAGAGTTAAATTGAAAGAATTAAGAGTAAGACGGAGAATAGGATAGCAGATGAACAAGGAGGCTTTAGGAAAGGTAGGGGGTTGTGGACCAGGTGTTTACAGTGAAACATATAAGTGAACAGTATTTAGATAAGGCTTAAAGAGGTCTTTGTGGCATTTATGGATTTGGAAAAGGCGTATGACAGGGTGGATGGGGGGGCAATGTGGCAGATGTTGCAAGTGTATGGTGTAGGAGGTAGGTTACGGGAAAGCAGTGAAGGGGTTTTTCGGGGGGATAGTGAGGCTCAAGTTAGAGTATGTAGAAAGAGGGAAATTTTTTCCCAGAAAAAGTAGGCCTTAGAAAAGGAATGTGTGTATGTCACGTGGTTGTTTAATATATTTATAGATGGGGTTGTAAGAGAAGTAAATGCGAGGGTCTTGGCAAGAGGCGTGGAGTTAAAAGATAAAGAATCACACACAAAGTGGGAGTTGTCACAGCTGCTCTTTGCTGATGACACTGTGCTCTTGGGAGATTCTGAAGAGAAGTTGCAGAGATTGGTGGATGAATTTGGTAGGTGTGCAAAAGAAGAAAATAGGTGAATACAGGAAAGAGTAAGGTTATGAGGATAACAAAAAAGATTGGTGATGAAAGATTGAATATCAGATTGGAGGGAGAGAGTATGGAGGAGGTGAACGTATTCAGATATTTGGGAGTGGACGTGTCAGCGGATGGGTCTATGAAAGATGAGGTGAATCATAGAATTGATGAGGGAAAAAGAGTGAGTGGTGCACTTAGGAGTCTGTGGAGACAAAGAACTTTGTCCTTGGAGGCAAAGAGGGGAATGTATGAGAGTATAGTTTTACCAACGCTCTTATATGGGTGTGAAGCGTGGGTGATGAAGTTGCAGCAAGAGAAGGTGGAGGCAGTGGAGATGTCATGTCTGAGGGCAATGTGTGGTGTGGAATTTTAATGCAGAGAATTCGTAGTTTGGAATTAGGAGGAGGTGGCGGGATTACCAAAACTGTTGTCCAGAGGGCTGAGGAAGGGTTGTTGAGGTGGATTTGGACATGTAGAGGAAAGGAGCGAAACAGAATGACTTCAAGAGTGTATCAGTCTGTATGGAAGGAAGGCGGGGTAGGGGTCGGGCCTTAGGAAGGGTTGGAGGGAGGGGTAAAGGAGGTTTTGTGTGCGAGGGCTTGGACTTCCAGCAGGCATGCGTGAGCGTGTTTGATAGGAGTGAATGGAGACAAATGGTTTTTAATACTTGACGTGCTGTTGGGTGTGAGAAAAGTAAATTTATAAAGGGGAAATTCGGGGAAAACCCGGGAGCCGGTTTGGTCCTGGAGATGGGGTCGTGCCTGCACTCTGAAGGGGGGGTTAATGTTGCAGTTCAAAAAACTGTAGGTAAGCACCTTGGGGCAAGCAGTATGGAGTAAATGATGGTGAAAGTTTTTCTTTTTGGGCCACCCTCCCCTTGGTGGGAAAGGCCGGTGTGATAATAAAAAAAAAAAAATTACATATTATATTTTTATTATATATATATATATAAAATTTATATATATATATATATATATATATTTATATATAAAATATATATGTTTGCTTGCTGTGCGGAAAGAAGGGGAAAGAGGCTGCCTCAATGAAAATTTAAAAACCCTTAAAGAGTTTTTTCTAGAGTTGTTTCCTCTTTCACCTTCCCCGTAACACAAAAAGGGAGGGCAGAACCCCACTCACTCTTGACAGTGAAAAAATCAGAGTCCGGTGAGCAAGAAAATTTAAGGGGCAACCAGTGGGGGGAAAAGAAAAATTACCGTGAAGAAAAAGTTGCTCCCGGGGTCTACACGGTGAAGCACTTAGAGGAAAGCACCCTGCCCGGGGGGGCCAGTGGGACCAAAAAAGTTCCAACACCTCGTCCCCCCTATGGAACCATTGATTGTGGAAGAAATAACTTTACAAAACAATTGTCGTTCCCTCTGGCTCTGTGGGGGTTACAGGAATAAGGCCCCAGCATTTTAAAGGAAATGGGTTTAAACCCGTTACGGGGAAATTGAGAGACATCTTTCAGGTTTACAAGGTTTGTCAACAATTTCCCTTGGCGGTCTGTTTTTCCCGATGAAATTAGACCCTTTTTTTTTGGGAACACTTTGTGCATTAAAAAGAAGGGGGAGGAATTGGCCAATTTCAGAGGAACACGTTACGGCCCCCGTTCCAAAGCTGCTGTCCGAAGTATTCGTGCACAGGCAGCCATGATGCTTCAGCCAAACCAGCTTGGCTTTGGGGTCTCTCAAGGAAGTGAAGCAGCGGTTCATGCAACAAGGGCATATATCAACAACCTGCCTGAGGACAATGCAGTGGTTAAAATTAGATTTCAAGAATGCGTTCAATCTCCTGAAAAGAGACGTGGTATTAGCAGCAGTACAAGAACATTTCCCTGGTCTCTTCCCTTTTGTTTCAGCTGGGTATAGCAAGGAATCAATGCTTCTCTTTGGAGAGCATGAAATCACATCATCGGAGGGTGTCCAACAAAAAGATCCTCTTGCACCATTTCTCTTCTGTATTGCAGTTAGGGAAATCACAGTCAGACTGACCAGCGAGCTAAACATCTGGTTCCTAGATGATGGCACACTAGCAGGTACAAAGGAGTCCCTCCTACATGACCTTACACAGGTAATGACACGGGGACAGGAAATGGGTCTCATCCTGAATCCATCCAAATGTGAAATCATCTCAGTCAGTCAACAAGTGATAAATGCAGTGAGATCAAAACTACCAGGAGCAGAGTCATTGCCCCCCAAATAGTGTCTTGCTAGGAGCACCTCTGGGGAAGCAATGCCATTGACACAATTTCGGGAAGAAATTGGAAGAGTTAAGGAGAATGGAACAACGAATAGGCAATCTGGACACCCACGATGCCTTGTACCTTCTCACAAAGTGCTTGAGTCTGCCCAGGTTGACATATTTCCTAAGATGTGCACTTCATATGATAACCCTATACTGCACGAATATGACAGTATTCTGAGGCAGATTTTTACGAAAGTACTTAACCTTACTCTAGAAGACGGGCAATGGAACCAAGCTACACTTCCAGTCAGACTAGGAGGCATGGTGTCCGCAGTCATCACAGATTGCGTTACCTGCTTTTCTGTCCTCGTGTATTGCATCCAGAGAGCTTGTAGCAGCGATTCTCCTGAACATTTAGGGACAAGATTGGAGCCCAGGACCAAAAATTCATTGACGGAGCAATGATCTGGGATAATCTAACGGGCTCAGAAACCAGACCTGCTCCCCAACAACTACAAACAATCGCACTGGGGATGGTCCAATAGTGGAAAATAAAGCCTCAACGATGCTTCAGAGTGTGTCAGGGAAGGATAGAGCCCGCCTCCTGGGAGTGAGAGCCCCCCATGCTGGGGACTTTCTGTTGGCTGTTCCCAACTCCAGCCTTGGCACACGCCTCGACCCACAGACCATCCGCATCGGTGTTGCCCTTCGACTTGCCCCCCCTATTCTCGCCGAACACGTTTTTTTGTGGCAGTGAAACAGCAGACCCATTCGGGTACCATGGTCTTTTGTG
>NC_069474.1:28932082-28954395 GCF_026875155.1 Cherax quadricarinatus | reverse complement strand
GAAAAGAGTAATCTATGGAGGTAGGAACGTGGTCATGGATCCCTTATACAACGGAGAGGGGCCTTACCTGCATATCACCCTATCAACTTGACTTCAGTAATGGGTAAATAATTAGAATGGATAAAAGCGTAAAATAGGATGCGACTGGAAGTTACCGCGATCGATCAACAAATTTGATGAGCCTCAAAACGGTTTGTAATAGGTCATTCCTGGGCAGTTAATAATAATAAAGAAAAAAATTGTTGTTCATCTGACTTAGTACGACTTTCAACAGCGTTCTGAACATGAGACCGACAATAAGGTGTAGTTGGACTTTTGGAATACCAATAGAAAATTGAGCCCACGTGGGTATTTTTTCACGTTATAGAAAGGGGGGATAATAGTCGTTTTACTTGCTTCTTGTTATATTGATTCACTCATCAGAGCTTTTGTTCATCTGACAGAGACCTTCCGCTGAATGTTTGTATAAATGGGATAACATCAGAGGGTGGATCACTGACAAGCAGCGTTCCCCAGGGCCAAGGATCTCTACTACACCCATTATTGATAACAAATTTCATGCGTGAATACACTAAGATCCACTGTGATTCTTTTCTGATGAGAAGACCAGGAACTTTAGGATGTTGTATACTGGTTCATGTTGTGGTGAGACGAAGTTTAATGAAACCATACTCCGTTATGGAAAACTGGAGGAGATAATAACTAGAACAGAGTATACTACTGACTCCGGCCATACAATAGAGCGGAAAAATAATGTAAGGGACCTGGGAGTAGTAATGTCTGAGGATCTCGCTTTCAAGGATCACAACAGTGCCACGATCGCACATGCAAAGAAAATGATAGGATGGATAATGAGAACTTTCAAAACGAGAGATGCCAAGCCCATGATGTCCTTTTCAAATCACTTGTTTCCTAGGCTGGAATACTGCTTACATTAACATCTCCATTCAAAGCAGGTGAAATCGCAGATCTAGAGAGTGTACAGAAAATCCTTTACTGCACGTATAAGTTCTGTCAAGCACCTTAACTACTGGAACGCTTGGAAGCACTTGACTTGTACTCTTTGGGAACGCAGGAGGGAGAGTTATATCATAATCTAACACTTGGAAAATCTTGGAAGGAATGGTCCCAAATCTGCACACAGAAATCACTCCCTACGAAAGTAAAAGACTGGGCAGGCGATGCAAAATGCCCCAATAAAAAAGTAGGGGCGCCTTTGGGTACCTAAGAGAAAACCCATAAGTGTCCGGGGCCCAAAACTGTTCAACAGCCTCCCATCAAGCATTAGGGGAATTGCCAATAAACCCCTGGCTGCCTTCAAGAGAGAGCTGGACAGATACCTAAAGTCGGTGCCGGATCAGCCGGGCTGTGGCTCGTACGTCGGACTGCGTGCGGCCGCAGTAAAACAGCCTAGTTGATGAGGCCCTGATCCATCGGGAGGCCTGGTCATGGCCCGGGCCCGGGGGCGTTGATCCCCGGAATAACCTCCAGGTAACCAGAACCAGATATCAGAGAGTCTCTGATCGCGGGTTTTAACCCCGCCCGTGGTATGGTTTGTTTACAATCGTGTCATTACGATCTCGTGAGTCAGTGAAGTTTAATGCAAATAAATGAAAATTTTTAATCCTGGTACATTAAACTAATCATCCATGGCACTTAAAAAGATAAAAATACAAACTTAATTATCATGACTAGCCCAGTGTTTCATTATTGCTAATAAATTCATTGGTTTCACATCAAGCAGTACAATAAGAACAAGCTTTAGGCTAATATTACAGCTCTATATATCGTTGGTAAATTCCTCGTTTAGATCATGCGGTGCAGCCTGGTCTCCATATTACTCACTGCTGGAAATATAAAAAGATGAAAAAGTTAACCCTTTCTACTGGAGTCTACCTGGAGGGTATTCCAGGATCAACCCCCCCCGCGGCCCGGTCCACGACCAGGCCTCCCGTGGATCGGGGCTTGATCAACGAGGTTTGTTACTGCGGGCCGCACGCAATCCAACGTACGAACCACAGCCCGGCTGATCTGGCACCGTCTTTACGTATCTGTCCATCCCTCATGAAGAGATTTAAAGTCATAAACTTACATTTCCTAGAAAGGTGTAAATTTAGAATGGTTTATAAGTGAAGTACACACGGGGAAAACCCCAGACTGAATAAAGAGGACATAATCCAAGTGGTAACAATATTAACCCAAAGATTAAAAAAGGCAACAATAAAATTCAGCTTCAAATATTTATATTAAAAATTTAGCAATGCATTTATTTGTTGATATAGGGGCTGGTAAGTGGATCAAATAGCTTTTGCAGCGTCACTGCTGAGAGAGCAGTGACTTCCTGTGGTTTACACTGCCTTCTTACCACTGAGAATAATCCACTCCATCTACTTATTGTAACCCTTTCCCACCATGATGAAGGATCCGATGAAGAACTGAGACACTGTCTGACAAGCCTAGAAGTACTTTGTCATCTCCTAGTGACTTGTTTTGCTCTTCTCTAATCCAAATTTGAGACTGTTTTGCGTAATATTAAACATATATACCCCACACACAATATTTTTATATATATATATAATATATATATATATATATATAAAAATATAATATTATATATAATATATATATATTATTTTATATATATATATATATATATATTATATATATATATATATATATAATATAAAATATTATATATATATATATATATATATATATATATATATATGCAAAAACAACCACTCTGAAAGAATAGAGAAATTCGAGCGCTTTCGTGACTACTCACATTATCATAGTTCCTTGATAATGTGTAGTGTCACGAAAGCGCTTGGAATTTCTCTATTCTTTCAGGTGGTTGTTTTGCATATTCTGAAATCACCTGTTTACGTGTCTTATTACATATATATATATTATATATATATATATATAAATATATATAATATAATATTTATATATATATATAATATATACATATAAAATATATAAAACACACAGGCGCCCACTTTATTTTTATTCTGTGAACATTGTAACAAGTTGTTCTATAAATATACTTAATGAAGCTATTTTGCATCAGTTGACTGGTAATAAAATGTTTCAACAAGAAGACAAGGAGACAAATTACAATGTTTAGCTGCTCACACTGAAACCCTGTGACTCACACTGAACCTCCTTCTGACTCACACTGAACCCCTGCTGACCCCACAAATGAACCTCCTGCTGAAATCACACTGAACCCCTGCTGACTCACACTGAACCCCTGCTGACTCACACTGAACATCTGCTGACTCACACTGAACCCCTGCTGACTCACACTGAACATCTGCTGACTCGCACGAAAATCTGCTTCACACTTAACTTGCTGACTCACACTTAACATCTGTGATCACACTGAACATCTGCTGAAATCACACTGAACATCTGCTGACCACACTGAACCCCTGCTGACTCACAACTGAACACTGCTGACTCACAACTGAACATCTGCTGACTCACACTTAACATCTGCTGACTCACACTTAACATCTGCTGACTCACACTGAACATCTGCTGACTCACACTGAACATCTGCTGACTCACACTGAACTTTTGCTGACTCACACTGAACATATGCTGACTCACACTGAACATCTGCTGAAATCACACTGAATCCCTGCTGACTCACACTGAACCCAGCTGACTCACACTGAACCCCTGCTGACTTACACTGAACCCCTGCTGACTCACACTGAACCCCCTGTGACTCACACTGAACCCCTGCTGACTCACACTGAACCCTTCTGACTCACACTGAACATCTGCTGGCTCACACTGAACATCTGCTGACTCAACTGAACATCTGCTGACTCACCTGAACCCCTGTGACTCACACTGAACCCCTGCTGACCACACTGAACCCTGCTGACTCACACTGAACCCCTGCTGACTCACACTGAACCCTGCTGACTTACACTGAACCCCTGCTGACTCACACTGAACCCCCGCTGATTTACACTGAACCCCTGCTGACCCCACACTGAACCCCTGCTGACTCATACTGAACCCCTGCTGACTCACACTGAAACCCTGCTGACTCACACTGAACTCCTGCTGACTTACACGAACCCCTGCTGATTCACACGAACCCTCTGCTGATTCACACTGAACCCCTGCTGGGCTCACACTGAATCCTTTCTGACTTACACTGAACCCCTGCTGACTTACACGAACCCCCTGCTGACTTACACTGAACCCTGCTGACTCACACTGAACCCATGCTGACTTACCTGAAAACCCCCGCTGACTTACACTGAACCCCCGCTGACTTACACTGAACCCCCCGCTGACTCACACTGAACCCCCTGCTGACTCACACTGAAAAACCCCCGCTGATTTACACTGAACCCCCTGCTGACTCACACTGAACCCCTGCTGATCACACTGAACCCCTGCTGACTCCCCACTGAACATCTCTGGCTCCACTGAACATCTGCTGACTCACACTGAACATCTGCTGACTCACACTGAACCCCGCTGACTCACACTGAATCCCTGCTGACTCACACTGAAACCCCCGCTGACTCACACTGAACCCTGCTGACTCACACTGAACCCCTGCTGACTCACACTGAACCCCTGCTGACTCACACTGAACCCCTGCTGACTTACACTGAACCACCTGCTGATTCACACTGAACCACCTGCTGATTCACACTGAAACCCCTGCTGATTTACACTGAACCCCCCGCTGACTCACACTGAACCCCCTGCTGACTCCCCACTGAACCCCCTGCTGACTCACACTGAACCTCCTGCTGACTCACACTAACCCCCTGCTGATTCACATGAACCACCTGCTGATTCACACGAACCACCTGCTGATTTACACGAACCCCTGCTGACTCACACTGAACCCCCCGCTGACTCACACTGAACCCCCTGCTGATCCACTGAAAACCCCCTGCTGACTCACACTAAACCCCTGCTGACTCACACTGACCCCCCTGCTGATTCACACTGAACCACCTGCTGATTTTACACTGAACCACCTGCTGATTCACACTGAACATCTGCTGACTCACACTGAACATCTGCTGACTCACACTGAACATTTACTGACTCACACTGAGCCCCTGCTGACTCACACTGAACCCCCGCTGACTTACAGAACCCCTGCTGACTCACACTGAACCCCTGCTGACTCACACTGAACCCCTGCTGACTCAAAACTGAACCCTGCTGACTCACACTGAACATCTGTGGCTCACCCCTGAACATCTGCTGACTCACAATGAACATCGCTGACTCACACTGAACCCCTGCTGACTCACACTGAACCCCTGCTGACTCACACTGAACCCCTGCTGACTCACACTGAACCCCTGCTGACTTACACTGAACCACCTGCTGATTCACACTGAACCACCTGCTGATTCACACTGAAACCCCTGCTGATTTACACTGAACCCCTGCTGACTCACACTGAACCCCCTGCTGACTCACACTGAACCCCCTGCTGACTCACACTGAACCTCTGCTGACTCACACAAAAACCCCCCGCTGCCTCACAAATGAACCCCCTGCTGAGTCACATTGAACCACCTACTGACTTACACTGAACCCTTGCTGATTCACCCCTGAACCACTGCTGACTCACACTGAACCACATGCTGATTCACACTGAACCCTCTTTCTGATTCACAGTGAACCACCTCTGACTCACACTGAACCCCCTGCTGACTAAAACTGAAACCCCCTGCCCGATTCACAAAACCCCCTTGCTGACTCACACTGAACCCCCTGCTGACTCACACTGAAACCCTGCTGACTTACACTGAACCCCTGCTGACTTACACTGAAACCCCCCGCTGACTCACACTGACCCCCGCTGATTCCACTGAACCACCTGCTGACTCACACTGAACTCCCTGCTGATTCCACTGAACCACCTGCTGACTCACACTGAACCCCTGCTGACTCACACTGAACCACCTGCTGATTCACATGAACCCCCTGCTGATTCACACTGATCCACCCGCTGACTCACACTGAAAACCCCTGCTGACTCACACTGAACCCCCCGTTGATTCACACTGAACCCCTGCTGACTCACACTGAAACCCCCCTGCTGATTCACACTGAACCCCCTGCTGACTCACATGAACCACCTCTGATTAACACTGAACCACCTGCTGATTCACACTGAACCCCTGCTAATTCACACTGAACCCCCTGCTGACTCACACTGAACCACCTGCTGATTCACACTGAACCACCTGCTGATTTACACTGAACCACCTCTGATTCACATGAACCACCTCTGATTCACACTGAAACCCTGCTGATTTACACTGAAACCACCTGCTGATTCACACTGAACCCCCTGTGATTTAACACTGAACCACCCTGATTCACACTGAACCCCCTGCTGATTTACACTGAACCACCGCTGATTCACACTGAACCACCTGCTGATTCACACTGAACCACCTGCGATTCCACTGAACCACCTGCTGACCACACTGAACCACCGCTGATTCACACTGAACCCCCTGCTGATTTACACTGAACCACCTGCTTTATTCACACTGAACCACCTGCTGATTTACACTGAACCACCTGCTGATTCACACTGACCACCCGCTGATTCACACTGAACCACCTGCTGATTCACACTGAACCACCTGCTGACTCACACTGAACCACTGCTGATTCACACTGAACCCCCTGCTGATTCACACTGAACCCCCTGCTGACTCACACTGAACCCCCGCTGACTCACACTGAACAACCTGCTGACTCTTAGCTACCCGCAACCCGTGTTTGACTTAATACAACCACTCAAACAATTTTGTGTGTTTTATAAAATATATATAATTATATATATATATATATAATATATATATATATATATATATAATATATATATATATATATATTTTAATATTTATTTTATATATATATGTGAAGTCCAGCTGAGAAGGTGGATACTGGAAAATGATAAGACGTCAGATTCAGAACAATCTTGTGGGTTTGAGTGCCACGATTCTTCGACAAAGAGAATCATGTATGTTTGACACTTCAGTTAATTTAGCAGCCATCTTGTGCGTCACAGCATAAATTTGCCAGTAGGATGCTGTGTTACTTGTCCACTCGCATGTTAATTCTGTTTTTCCCCTGGTAAGATAATCTTCACAGTGACCAAGGTTGTTTCATTTTATTGGCAGTGTTGTGATTTTCTTATTAACGGTTGCACGGAAACCGAAGCTGCTGTAGGAAGACGTTGATGATACCTATTAAGATAATAATTTATAATAATAACACACCTGACAACACACCTGACAACACACCTGACAACACACCTGACAACACACCTGACAACACACCTGACAACATACCTGACAACACACCCGACAACACACCTGACAACACACCTGACAATACACCGACAACACACCTGACAACACGCTTGACATACACACCTGACAACACACCTGACAACTCACCTGACAACACGCCTGACATACACACCTGACATATACACCCACCTGACAACACACCGGACATACACACCACCCTGACATACCACCTGACACATACACCTGACATACACACCACACCTGACATACACACCTGACATACACACCTGACAACACACCCGACATACACACCTGACATACACACCTGACATCACACCTGACAACACACCTGACATACACACCTGACATACACACCTGACATACACACCTGACATCACACCTGACATACAAAACCCGACAACACACCTGACATACACACCTGACATACACACCTGGACATACACACTGACATTTCACACCTGAAACACACTGACATTGCAATCCTGATTACAAACCTGAAAATTACACACCTGACAACTCACTGACTAACACACTGACATACACACTTACATTTACACACCTGGACATATAACAACATAGACACCACCTCTATCGACGATAACATTGTTTTTATGACAATATTTAATTCAGCATCCAATCAGCGTAGATTAGTACGTGGTGTTAGTGTTTTATACGGGGGTTGGTTTAATATATTTATATAATGGTGTGATACGTGGTTTTATGCTTTTGTTGTTACGTTTATACAGTGTTTGAATAATTGGCCTATATGCGTTTAATGCGTGATTAAATAAGTGGTTTAATATGTGGTTTATACACATTTAATAAATGGTTAATACCTTATTAGAACCGTAGTTTAATACGTGATTTAATAACGGCGTTATTACATGATTATGTACCAATGGTCCAATGTGTTTATTACGTGTATTATGTCGTTTTTATAGTAGTTTAATTTCGTTTAATTTGTGATTTTAATTTCCGTAATTTTCTTATTATGGTGATTTCGATTTTTTAAGATGGTTTCAATTGTTTAATTCAATGGTAATAATTTAATTCATGGTTTATTATTTTGTTTTATACAATAGTATTTATTTATTATTTAATAGGATGGTTTTATTACGTTAACTACGTATTATTTTATACGTGGTTTTATAGTTTTATTCAATGACCGCATTACTGGCAGTTATAGCAACTGGTTATCTACAGAGTTACTTACCATAACTTGGATCTGTTAAATCTGCAGCGCTGCTTCTCTCAGGCTGGTGTCTTCATCAGGGGTATACGGTGATACATGAAATAACTAGAGATACCTGGAGAGGGCTTCGGGGATCAAACCCCCCCCTCCAGGCTCAGACCAGCCAGCAACAGCCCGGTCTGTGACAGAGCCTCGGGGCAAATTCAATCACATAAAAATGTCACCGTATGTCAATGTTTGACCACTTGCAGTTGTTGACCTCTTGCAGTGTTGACACTTCCAGTGTTGACCACTTGTAAAATGTTGACCACTTGCCAACAGTTGACCCACTTGACAATGTTGGCACCCACTCTGCTGTGTTGACCTCTTAGCAGTGTTGACACTTGCAGTGTTGACCACTTGCAGTGTTGACCACTTTGAAGTGTTGACATATGCATTGTTGACAACTTGCCTACGTTGACCACTTGCAATGTTGACAAATTGCAGTGTTGTACCATTGCAATGTTGACCAATTTGCAATTCGGTGACCACTCGCCAATGTTGACCACTTGCATGTTGACACTTGCAATGTGGACCACTTGCAACGTTGACACTTGCAATTTTGACCATCATGCAATGTTGACCACTTGCAGTGTTGACCGCTTGGCAATGTAGCACTTGAAGTAGTGTTGACCACTTGCAGTGTTGACCTCTTGAAGAGTTGCCACTTGCAATGTTGAACACTTGCAAACGTTGACCACTTGCAATGTTGAACACTTGTCTGTGTGGACCAATTGCAGTGTTGACACTGGCCAGTGTTTGACTCTTGCAGGTGACCACTTGCAGTGTTTGAACAAATTGCAGTGTTGAAACATCTAGCAACGTTGACCACTTGCCAAAGTTGACCACTTGCTAGGTTGACCAATTGCAGTGTTGACCACTTGGCAGTGTTGACCATCTTTCTAGTGTTGACCACTTGCAGTGTTGTCCACTTGCAATGTTGACCACTTGCAAGGTTGACAACTTGCTGGTTTTGACCAATGCAGTGCTGACACTCTGCAATGTGGACCATTGCAACGTTGACCACTTGCATTGTCTGAACCACTTGGCAATGTTGGACCACTTGCAATGTTGACCACAACTTCTGTGCTGACCACTATTGCAATGTTGACCACTTGCACATGTTGACCACTTGCAACGTTGACACTTGCATGTTGTCAACACTTGCAATGTTGACCACTTCTTGCAGTGCTGTCCACTTGCAATGTTGAACCACTTGCCAGTGCTGACACTTGCAATGTCTGTCCACTTTGCAATGTTGACCACCTTGCTATTGTTGGACCACTTGCATGCAACGTTGACCAATTGTCAATGTTGAACACCCTGCTCTCTCGTTGACCACTTGCAAAGTGTGACCACTTGCAATGTTGACCCTCTTGCAGTGCTGACCAATTGCAATGTTGACCACTTGCATCGTTGACCACTTGCAATGTTGACCATTGTCAACGTGGACCTCTTGCAATGTGACACTTGCAAATGGTTGTAGCACTGTGCAACGTTGTCAAAACTTGCATTGTTGACCACTTGACAACCGTTGACAACTTTCCAATTGTTTTTTTGAAACTTGTAACGTTGACCATTGCAAACGTTGCCACTTGCAATGTTGACACCACTTGCCAGGCTGACCCATGGCCAATGTTGACATCTTGCAGTGGTTGCAACCTCTGCAATTGTTGGGGACCACTTGCAATGTTGTCCACTTGTAATGTTGACCACTTGTATATGTTGACACTTGCAATGTTGACCGCTTTGCTACGTTGAAATTGCCAATGTTGATCCACTTGCAATGTTGACCATTGCAATGTTGCAACTTGTAATGTTTGACCATTGCCAATGTTGGACCACTTGCACATGTTGACAACTTGCATCTGTTGACCAATTGCAGTGTTGAACAATTCGTATTGTTGGAACAATTGCAATGTTGACTACTTGCAAGTGACCTCTTGACAATGTTGACCACTTGCAATGATTGAGCACTTGACCAATGTTGTACTATCTGTAATTGGTTGACCACTTGCATAGCGAGGACAACTTGCCAAGTTGGCCTATTGCATTGGTTAGACACTTGCCCATTGTTGACCACTTGTCAATGTTGGACCATTGCAATGTTGTAACCACTTGCAATCTGTTGTGACCTCTTGCACTGTTGACCACTTGCAATGTTGACCACTTGCAATTTGTTGACCACTATGAAATGTTGACCATTGCATTGTTGGCCACTTGAAAAGGAGGGCCAACTTGCATTGTTGACAACTTGGGCAAATAGATTGACCACTTGCTATGTTGACCAATTGCAATGTTGACTCACTTGCATAATGGTGCACTTGCAATGTTGACCAACTTGCAATGTTGTCACTTGCTATGTTGACAATTTACTATGTACATATTACGCTACAAAACATGAATACAATTGACTTGTCGTGTAGTTGTAACATTCTTGGTGATGATGGTAAGTAGGAGATTAACGGTGATAGTAGCAGTGGTGGTGTGGCTGTGAGAGGCAGGAGGCTGGCTAGTTGTGGTGGTGTGGAGCGTTCGAGAGGAGGAGGTGGATAGGGTGGGGTGTGGCGTGAGAGGCAGGTGGCTGGCTAGTGTGGGTGGTTTGTGGCGTGAGAGGCAGGTCGGATGGCTAGTGTGGTGGTTGTGGAGTGAGAGGCAGGAGGTGGAATACGTGTGGTAGGATGTGGCAGTGAGAGGCAGGAGGCAGGCTAGTGTTGGTTGGTGTGGCGTGAGAGGCAGGAGGCTGGTAGTGTCGGTGTGTGCAGTGAGAGCAGGAGGCTGGCTAGTTGTGGTGGTGTGGCGTGAGAGGCAGGAGGCTGGGGCTAGTGTGTGTGGTGTGGCGTGAGAGAGGCCAGCGACGGCTGGCTGTGTGTGGTGGTGTGGCGTGAGAGGCAAGGAGGATGGATCAGATGTTGGTTATGGTGTGCATGTGAGAGGCAGGGAGGCTGGCTTGTGTGGTGGTGTTGGAGTGAGAGGCAGAGAGGCTGGGCTAGTGTTGGTGGTGTGGACGTGAGAGGCAGGAGGCTGGCTTGTGTGGTGGTGTGGTGTGAGAGGTCAGGAGGCTGGCTAGTGTGGTGGTGTGGCGTTGAGAAGTTACTAGGGGACGGGCTAGTGTGTCGTGGTGTGCGTGTGGACGTGAGAGGCCAGAGAGGCTGGCTAGTGTGGTGGGTGGCGTGTGAGGCAGAGGTTGGCTAGTGTGGTGGTTGTGGCGTGAGAGGCAGGAGGCTAGCTAGTGTGGTGGTGTAGCGTGAGACGGCAGGAGGCTGGCTAGTGTGGGGGGGTGGCATGTGAGGCAGTGAGGTGGATAGTGTGGTGGTGTGGCCGTCGTGAGAGGCAGGGAGCGCAGATAGTGTGGATGGTGTGGCGTGAGAGGCAGAGAGGACTGGCTTGTGTGGTGCGTTGTTGTGTGAGAGGCAGGGGCTGGATAGTGATGTGGTTTGCTGGCGTGTGGAGGCAGGAGGATGGCTAGTGCTGGTGGTTGTTGTAGCGTGAGAGGGCGGAGGCTGGCTTAGTGTGGTGGTGTAGCGTGAGTGGCAGGAGGCTGGCTTGTGTGGTGGTGTGGCGTGAAGAGGCAGGAAGGCCTGGCTTAGTGTGGTGGCTGTGGCTGTGTGAGGATGGAGGCTGGCTTAGTGGTGGTGGTGTGGCAGTGAGAGCAGGAGGCCTGGCTTGTGTGGTGTTGTAAGCGTAGTGTGAGGCAAGGAGGCTGGCCTTGTGTGGTGGTTTGTAGCGTGAGAGGCAGGGAGGATGGCTTGTGTAGGGTGGTGTAGCGTAGAGGAAGGAGGCTGGCTAGTGGGGTGGTGTTGTTTGTTGTACGGTGTGAGGCAGGAGGCGGGCTAGTGTGGGGGTGGCGGTGAGAGGCCAGGAGGTGTAGGTGTGGTGGTGTAGCGTGGGGATGGAAGGAGGCTGGCTAGTGTGGTGGTGTGTACGTGAAGAGGGCAGGAGGCTGGAATAGTGTGGTGGTGTGGAGCGTGGAGGAAGGAGGTGGCTTAGTGTGGTGGTGTGGCGTGAGAGGCAGGAGGCTGGCTAGTGTTGGTGGTGTGCTGATGAGAGGCCAGGAGGATCTGGCTAGTGGTGGTGGTGTGTGCTGTGTGAGAGGCAGGAGGCCTGGCTTGTGTGGTGGTTGTGGATTGAGAGGCAGGAGGCTGGATAGTTGGTGGTGTGGAGTAGAGAGGCAGGAGGCTGGCTAGTGTTGGTGGTTGTGGCGGTGAGAGGCAGGTGGTGTGATTGGGTGGTGGTGTGGGTGAGAGGCAGGAGGTGGGCTAGTGTGGGGTGTTGTGGCGTGTGAGGGCAGGAGGCCTGGATAGTGTGGTGGTTATGTGGCGTGAAGGCAGGAGGCTGGCTAGTGTGGGTGGTGTGGCTGCGTGAGAGGCAGGAGGATGGCTAGTGTTGGTGGGTGTGGAGTGAGAGGCAGGGAAGCTGGCTGGGTGGTGGTGTGGCGGTTTGAGAGGAGGAGGCTGGCTAGTGTGGTGGTGTTGTGGGCGTGAGAGGCAGGAGGATGGTAGTGTGCGCTGCGTGTGGCCGTGAGAGGCTGGAGGCTGGCTAGTGTGGTGGGTGTGGCGTGAGTGGCTGGAGGATGCTAGTTGGTGGTGTGAGCGTGAGAGGCAGGAGGCTGGCTAGTGTGGTGGTGTGGCGTGAGAGGCAGGAGGCTGGATAAGTTGGTGGTGTATGTTGGTGTGGGAAGGAGGGGCTAAGTGATGGTGGTGTGGCTGTGAAGAGGCAGTGAGGATATGGCTTGTGTGGTGGTGTTGTGGTGTGAGAGCGCAGAGAGGATGGCTGTGTGGTGGTGTGGCTTTGGAGAGGCAGGAGGCCTGGCTGTGTGGTGTTGTGGCGTGAGAGGCAGGGAGGCTGGCTAGTGTGGTGGTGTGGGCGTGAGAGGCAGGACGGATGGCTAGTGTGGTGTTGTGGCGTTAGTGAGAGGCTGGGCTGGTATATTGTGGTGGCTGTGGGTGAGAGGGCAGGAGGATGGATAGGGTGGGGTTGTGGCGGGTTGAGGGAAGGAGGGCTAGCTAGAGTGGTGGTTGTGGCGTGTGAGCCAGGCTGGCTAGTGTGGTGGTTGGTGGCGTGAGAGGCAGGAGGCTTGGCCTTAGTGTGGTGGTGTGGCGGTGAGAGGCTGGTAGAGGATGGCTAGTGTGGTGTTGTGGCGTGAGAGAGGCAGGCTGGCTAGTGGTAGTGGTGTGGCGTGGAGAGGCAGGAGGGCCTGGCTGTGTTGGTGGTGTGGGCTGTGTGAGGCAGGATGGATGGCTAGTGTGGTGGTGTGGCTGGCTAGTGTGTTGGGGGGTTTTGTGGCGTGAGGGGAACAGGAGGTGGTTTGTGGGGTGGTGGGGCGTGAGAGGCGGAGGCTGGCTAGTGTGGTGGTTTTGGCGTGAGAGGCGGGGCTGGCTTTTTGGGGTGGTGTGGGGGTGAGGGGGGAAGGAGGTGGTTAGTGTGGTGGTGTGGCGTGAGGGGCAGGAGGGGGCTAGTGTGGTGGTGGGGGCGGAGGGCAGGGGCTGGTAGTGTGGTGGTGTGGCGTGAGGGCCCGGAGGCTGGTAGGTGGGGGTTGTGGGGGGTGGCAGGAGGCTGGTTGTGTGGTGGGTGTGGCTTTTGAGGGCAGGGGCTGGCAGTGTGGTGGTGGGGGGTGGAAAAAAGGGGGGATGGCTAGTGTGGGGGTTTGGGGGCGTGAGAGGCAGGGGGTGGTTTAGTGGGGTTGGTGTGGCGTGGGGAAGGGCAGGAGGCTGGCAGGGGGTGGTGTGGCGTGAGAGGCGGGGAGGCTGGCTATGGGGTTTGGTGTGGCGTGAGAGGCAGGAGGCGGGTAGTGTGGTGGTGGGGGCCAATGAGAGGCAGGGGGGCTGGTTTGTGTGGTGGTGTGGGTGAAAAGGAGGGGGGGGGTAGGTGGTGGGTGGGGGCGTGAAAGGAGGGGGGCTGGCTAGTGTGGTGGTGGGGCGTGAGAGGCAGGAGGTGGCTAGTGGGTTTGGGTGTGGCGTAAAGAGGCAGGAGGTGGCTAGTTGGGGTGGTGTGGCTTTGAGGGGGCAGGAGGCTGGCTAGGGGTGGGGTTTTGGCCCGGAGGGGAGCAGTGCTGGGAGGAGACATGGGTTACCCTCACCCACCCCACCCCAAACACGGGCCAAAAACTCCCAAAAAAAAAAATACACCAGGCCCGTAAATGAATTCTTTGGGCGTCGTTCTCAGAGAAAACTTTGGAAAAACCTGTCTTTTAAAAATCAAGTACTTCCTGGGTATGCCTTTTGACCGGTTTACCGGGAAAAAGGTTTTTCTCGGGTGGGTTTAAAAAATATGCTTCAAGAAAAGTTTTTTTATGGTGTTTTGGGCACTAATTTTTTCTCTCGTTTTTTCGGGGAGAAAGGTCTCTCGTTTCGGTGTTTGGGTTTCGTGCCTCGTGGGCTTTCCAAAATTTTTTAAATAGATGCGAAAAAAAAAAAAAACCCGGGTCGTTTTTAATATACCAACATTTATTTGCGTCACAGTCATTAAATTTTTAAACATTAAGTGAAAATTTAAACCAATCGGGACTGTAATTAAGGAGTAAAATCGTATAAGCCCCCAGGGAGGCCCACTAAAACCCGAGCTTCAATCAGGGGGGCCCCTTTTGTAGTTTTTTAAAAAAACCCTTCCCACCCCCCTTTTACCACCATAAAAACTTTTCAGTCGACATTTCGTGGAAAAAATCACATTTAAAAAGCGACAATTTTTGAAGGTAATAAAACCAGAAATTTTGCTTTGGGACGGGAAATCAAAAAGGGTTTCCCAAACCAATTTCACAAAAGGGATTATTCTTTTTTCTACAGACACTTTTCAACTGCTTGGGGGAAAAAAAATTTGCTTTCCGTTTTTTTTTTTAAAACAAATTAGTTCATCAAACCAAATTCCCTCGCTTTAAGAACGTAACAAAGGAGGAAACACTGGTCAGGTTAAACCCGGTCCAAAACTTGGTCCTTGTCAGGTCCTTGGGTAAATACTTGGCCCTTGTCGGGGTCCCCCGGTCCATCTTGGCCCTTGTCAAACCCCCAGACCCAAAAAAAAATTACCCCAATCATTATAAAAGTTACCCGGGGAAATTTAAGTTTTTTTTAACCTTTTTAAAATCAAGTGCAAGTCACACTTGGTAAGGTCGCTGGCCGTTTTTCTACAAAATTACCCCAAGGTAGGTTGCTTTCATACTTGGGACGTTTGAAATTTCCCTAAGACGGTATTTATGGAGAGGGGAAAAACTGAAGATGGGAAAATTGGTTTTGGAAAAAATTGCCTTGTTTGGGCCGTAAGCTTGTCGTGTCCCCCCTTCCCCAATTTTTTTTAAAAAATTTAAAAAACGGAATCCTATCCTAAATCTTAATGCGTACTTTTTATGAGCCTTAACAGCTTTTGTGCCCCCAGCCACTTTATTTAAAAAAAATTTTGAATTTTAAAGTCCCCCAAAACCCAAAATTTTAAAAAATTTTATTTCTTTTATAACTTTCCCTTTAAAAAAAAATTTTTGGGAAATTTCCCAAAGAGGTAGTTTTCGGGAAAAACCCGTTTGGCCTCCTGTGGGGGGTTTAGCGAAAAAAAAACTTTTGGGTTACAAAAAGGACCTGGGGGAAATTTGGCCCCAAAAGGGTTAAACAGGAGACATGAGAATTTATATCTGAAAGTAAAGATCTATTACAAGAAAAAGTTGGGGGGTATTTCTTAATAAGTTTGGGGTTTTTTTTTGGTTCGTAGAGTCATCAGGAGGCGGCAAAACCCCCAACCAAACACCGTACAGGCCCCCCCTGGAAATGAACCTTTTTAAAAAAAAGGGCCCCCAACTGCTTGGTTTTTTTGGGTTTTTTTTTTTTTTTTAATTTCCCCGGGTTAACCCCGGGAAAAGGGGAAAAGCTTTTTTTAGTCGCCCAAAGCCCCTGGAGTTGCTCTAAAATTCATGGGCTTTTTTTAACCAGGCCGGGGGGGCTTTGACCCCGGAAAACCCCCCAAGTTTACCTCTTGTGGAAATTAAACCTTATTTAATAGGTTTTTAATAATTATAGGAATAAATAATGGGGATTTAGGAACCAAAAAAATTTGGGGTTTGGGACTCGATCTTGAAAATTTCGGCCGGTTTTTTTTAAAAATTTAAAAATATATTAAAATTTTTAAAATTAAACCGGGGTGTTCTGTTCCTGGTTTATTCATTTTAAAATTAACCAAACAAATGAATTTTTTTTAAAAAGTCTACTGGTGCCTGATAGAATAGTGTTGATAAGGGTGATTTCCCAAAGTTGGCTGAGGGGTTGTGGGCGAAAAGGGGCCCTTTCCACTGGGTCTGAAACCCTTTAAAAAAAAAAAAAAATTACAAATTTGTTTAAAATATTTTAAAATTTTATGTTATGGGGGCCCAAGAATTAAGCTGATAGACGGTTTAAAACACCGGAGGTTTACTCACAACAGAGCCCATGAATGGGAAATTGTTCCCCAGTGCTGTTGCCAAAGTACTCTTTTTCATTTTTCTGCGGGACACTTGCTGCCTCTGCATCTGATGGAAGCTACTGGTAGGGGGAAACTTTTTAAACAAAAAAGGGGAACCCAAATTGTTCCCAATGTGTCTTGTCTCAACTTGTCAATATTTTATAAAATTTTTAAACTTAAGCCGGAAAAAAAAAGGGGCCCAATATTTTTTTGCGGTTTTATACCAGGAAAACTACCTAAAAGTTACCTGGGGAAAAAACCGCTTATTTGCACTGGGGTCGCCCCTGATGTGGCGGGTGCTAGGTTTCGGGTTTTTAGTAGCAAAAACACGGCACTAAATAATTTAAACAAACAAACTTACATACAAAAATAAAACATTCAAAAAGGGCATGAAACAAACCAAGCGCTCAACATAAATACCCCAAAAAAAAAACCCCAAAAAAATTTAACGAAAAACAAAACCCCACAAAAAACAAAAAAAAAAAAACCCCCGAACCCAAAAACCTTTGACCCCCACAACCAACGCAATCAAATCCCACAAAAAGAAAAAAAAACACACGAACAAAAACACAATCCACCCCACAAAACACACACCAACGGGTTTTGGGGGAAAATTGGCCTGACGACACGGAGGCCCGGAGGGTCGGGGGAGACTTTATAGACAAAAAAAAAATTACTGCGCGGAATGCGGGGTGGCAAAGACGGGATTTTCCCAGGAGGGGAAACAGACAAAAAGAGGTCAAAATTGGAATTTCGAGACTCAGTTGAATCAAAGGGATTTAAAAAAGTATTTCTTCGTATAGAGTGTGGGCCGGAATTTACCCTAAAAAGTGATGTGGTGGGGAAAAAAACCCATACTTTTTTTTAAGGCGAGGTATGTTTTAGAGTCAGGGGGGGCAGGGGGAGAGAGAGGCCCTAGTGCAATCAGCGAAGGGGGCGGGGCCAGGAGCTGGACTCGCCCCCTGAAACCCACAAAATGGGCCCAAAGTACAAATAGGTGAGTACACACACACCCACTTTAAACACCACAACACACACACACACACACACCACACAAAACACACACACACACAGCCCCAACGGGGAAAACCTACCCCGGGCACCCAAAACAAAAGGGATTACAAAATTTTTGAAAACCCAAAAAACACCCTGTTTAAAGAAGAGACTTCATGCCTAACCCACTACCCCCCCACCCACCCAAAAAACCCCCAAACGTCCCAAGTGGGAGTGGGGAAATTGGGGGTTTGATGGTGGGTTCCCCGGGAGATTATTCGGGGGAAAATCAACCCCCCCCCGGGGCCGGCCCACGCCCGGGCCCCCTCCGGTGGATCAGGGATGATAAACCAGGTTGTTATGCGGGCCGCACGTAGAAAAACCCCGTACCAAACCCCCAAAAAGCCCGGTTGACCCGGGCTGGGATTCGTCCCCGGAGTAAAAGTCAAGTGTTTTCCAACCCCTTTTTTCCTTTTACTGATGGTGGAGGGGGTTATGAAAAATTACGGCCCAGCAGTGGGTTACAGTGGTTTGTATTAGGGTGTTGTTTAGGGGTTTAAAAGGCGATATATTTTGTGACGATTGGTAGTTGTTGGTAAAGGTGGTGGGGGTGGTGATGGTTGCGATGTGGTAGCCGGCGGCGGCGTTTCCCATAATCAATAAACAATAAATTTAGCTGTGTGAGCTCCCCTACATTAGCCTCTACCGGGGGGCTGCCTGCATGCGTTCCTCAGCCACAAGCAAACAAAATCGAGTCCCCCCCCAATCCTCACAACCAAATCTTTCAAAACCCCAAAACCCCCCCCAAAACCCCAGTCACAACCACAATCCCACCAAATTTTTGATTCCCCTACCTTTTAAAAACCCTAAATCGAACATAAAAAGACTCCGACTTTGATCTTTCTAAAAAATGTGACAGTCTACCTGGACGTTGTTCGGGGGGCCAACGCCCCCCCGGCCCCGGGCCTCCCAACCCGACCTCCCGTGACAAAGGGGTGGGGATTGAAAACCCGTGTAAACGAATCCTTAAAAATCGCAGGTTAGTGTGGGTTTTCGCTGTACCACTTTTTTGGTTTTGGGAAAACGAGATGCCCTGCCCCCACTTGTCACACAAAAGGGGCAAGGGGTTGGGGTTTCCTAAATTCCTTTGGGAGAGCCCCAAAGAGTAAAACACTTTAAAAGGCCACTTATAATTTTTTCCCTCATTTGCCAAATTCTTGGCCTGACCAACAGTGTTTCCACTTTCTTATCCAAGGGAAAAAACAGTTAAATCCCTCTCCCTTTACAAGTCACTTAGATTAAACACTTTGAAAAAAAAGGGACGAATTTGAGGGGTCTTACACATTTTGTTAATTTTTGGGTTTACAAACTTTGTTTTTTTTGGTTTTTAATTTAAAATGGGGGGATTTTTGGGGGTTTTGGGAAAAAACTTGCCCGTATGGGCCCGTTTTTCCCGCTGCAGTTTCCCTCCCCTTTCTCTTTTTCTTTTGTAAATCCTTTGGGGAAAATGCTACAGTCCGAAAAAGGATGAATTTTTAGTTTACTTTACTGGGGTTTTCGTTTACTTAAAATTTTTCTTATTAATTTAAAATTTTAACACCCAAAAAAAGAATTTTTATATTTACTGGGGGGAAAATTTTAATTTTTTGAATTCTTAGAGGGACAATATGAAAGATAAAATTTTGTGGAATGATACCACTTATAATGAACCCTTAAATGGGTCCCCTTTTAAAAGATAAAACTTATAAAAGATACCACTTTTAATGAACCCAATTTAAAATTTTTTTCCCCTTTTTTAATGTTTCCCCTTATAATTTATACCAATTATTTAAAAATACCATTAAATTTAACCATTATAAAGATCAATTATAATGATGCCCCTTTAATTTATCCACTTTTTAAAGATCCCTTATAATGATACCAAATTTTTAAAAGATTTCCACTTATAAGGGTTCCACTTTAATGATACCCCTTATAATTTATACCCCCTTTTTTGTGCCCCTTTTAAAGATGCCCCTTTTTAATGATGCCCCTTATAATGATACCCCTTTTAATGATACCACTTATAATGATACCCTTTTAATTAAAACCCTTAAAAATTTATACCCATTAAAATGATACCACTTCAATGATCCCCCTTTTAATGATTCCCAAAAAATTATAAATTTTGGGTACCCCTTATAAAAGATTTCCCCTTATAAAGATACCCTTATAATGTCCAAATTATAATGATCCACTTTTTAAAAGATACCAATTATAATGATACCACTTATAATGTTTCCACTTTTTTGACCATTATAAAGATCCATTTTAAAGATCCCCTTATAATGGGTACCACTTATAATGATACCCAAATTATAAAAGATACCACTTATAATGATACCACTTATAAAGATACCAAATTATAATGATCCAATTAAAATGATGCCCCTTTTTGATGATACCCTTTTTTAAAGGGTACCCCTTTTTAATGATTTCCCTTATGATGTTTAAATTATAAACCACTTATAATGATAACCCCCTTTCCCTTTTCCACTTATAAAAGTTTCCATTTTGATGATAACCCCTTATGATGATACCAACTTATAATGTTACCATTTAATGTTTCCACTTATAAAGTTAAACCCCTTATAATGATACCCCTTGGGAATGAAAACCACTTTAATGAAAAACCCCTTTTAATTTATACCACTTTTTAAAGATACAAATTATAAAGATACCCCCTTTTTGATACCCCTTATGATGATTTCCACTTATAATGATACCCTTTTTGAAAGATACCCTTTTTAATGTCCCATTATAATTTTTTATAAATTTTCAGTCCTCCAGGCAACACAGACACACACAAACAAAAGGGCGAAAAATGTGTATGTCAGGGGCCCCTGTTTGGGGAAAACAGCCCAGTTTTGGAGCCCTATTCCCAGTCAAACACGTCAAGAAGGGAAGAGAAAAAATTCACAGGTTTGCAAAAAAGATTAGTCCCGAAATTAAGGGTATGTCCTTTCGAAGGAAGTTAAGGGAAAACGACATGGAAGACCTGGAAAGGGCAGGGAGATTGGGGGGACTTTATAACGGGCATATAAAAATCAAGGGGGGGAACTGACAAGGTAGATAGGATGGGTTTAGAGAAGTTTACACAGCAAAAGGGGTTTCCCCAAAAAAGAAGCGGGAAGGGCTCGATGGGTCACAGGGATGTTGGAAGTACTTCTTCGTCATAGAGTTGTCAGGAAGTCAAGGAGCAGGGAGAGTGTGGAACCCCCTAGGGGACCCCAAAGAAGAGGGCGGGGGCCCCGGCTCTGAACCCAAGCCTGCATCCCCAAATAGGCAAAATTCAAAAAGGTAAGTACACAAAACAAAAACACACCCCATTAAAAAAGCACCAAAAAACACACATAAAAAACGCAACATTAAAAACAATTTCACAACAAATTTCCAACCCCATACACAAAAGGGAGGGACCTAGGTTTGGAAACCCCGTGAAGAGGCGGGGCCGGAGCTGGGACTCGACCCCTGCAACCTCAACTAGGTGAGTACACATAACAAAACCCCATTTCCCGACAACACGCTGCCCTTACGGGGGTCTCCCTTTTGTTTGCGCAGCCCAAAAAAAATTGTCAAATGGCTAGCACAGGGGGCGCTCAACACAATTTTTATTTTTATTTTATATTTTTTATATTTTTATTTTTATATTTTATATATATATATATATTTTATTTTTATATTATAAAATATATTTTATATATATATAATTTTTATGTTCAATTTAGGGGCAAAAAAATAAAAATTTTTTTAAAAAAAAAAAAAAATAAAATTAAACCCAGGAAAAGGGGTTTAATTAAAAAATTTCTTGACTCCGGAAAATTTTCAATAGAGCGGAAAAAAAAAAATAAGGGACCTGGGGTAGTTAAAGTCTGAGGATTCACTTTCAAGGATCAAAACAGTGCCCCGATCGCACGTGCAAAGAAAATGATAGGATGGTAATGGGGGAACGTTCAAAAAAGAAGGATGCCAAAAACCCTTTATGATCCTTTTTAAATTCCTTGTTCTCCCCTTTGGCTGGAATTCTGTGTAAAAAACATCTCCCTTAAAAACAGGTTTGAAATCGCGGGTCTAGAAAAGGGGTCCCGAGAACCTTTACTGCCGTATTAAATTCTGTCAAAACAACCCTTTAAATTTCTGAGAACGTTTGGGAAACACTTGAATTGGACTCGTTGGGGAAAAAGAGGAGGGAGGATATATCATAATTTCACTTGGAAAAATTTGGGGAAAGGGAAAGGGCCCAAATCTGGGACACAAAAATCACTCCTACGAAAGTA
>NC_069474.1:28910586-28931582 GCF_026875155.1 Cherax quadricarinatus | reverse complement strand
GATCCGTGTGCTGCCAAAAACCTGACCAGTACGAATGTGTGTTGCCACAACCTGCCCATACGATGTGTGTTGCCCAACCCGGGCCAGTACGAATGTGTGTTGCCACAACCTGGCCAGTACGACTTTGTGTTGCCACAACCTGGCCAGTACGAATGTGTGTTGCCACAACCTGGCCAGTACGACTGTGTGTTGCCACAAACCTACCCAGTACGACTGTTTTGCTGCCCACAACCGGGGCCAGTACGACTGTGTGCTGCCACAACCTGGCCAGTAGGGACGGTGTGCTGCCACAACCTGGCCGTAGGGACTGTGTGCTGCCACAACCTGGCCAGTTACGATGTGTGCTGCCACAACCTGGCCAGTACGACTGTGTTGCCACAACCTGGCCAGTACGTCTGTGTGCTACCACAATCTGGCCAGTATGAATGTGTGCTGCCACAATCCGGCCAGTACGACTGTGTGCTGCCACAACCTGGCCCAGTACGACTGTATGCTGCACACAACCTGGCCAGTACGACTGTGTGCTGCACAATCGGGCCAATAGGGACTGTGTGCTCCACAACCTGGCCAAAACGACTGTGTTGCCACAATCTGGCCAGTACAAACTGTTGCTGCCACAATCTGCCAGTACGACGTGTGCTGCCAAAACGGCCAGTACGACGTGTGCTGCCACAACTGGCCAGTACGACTGGGGTGCTCCCCCCAAACCTGGCCAGAAACGACTGGGTTTGTTGCCTCAATCTGGCCAGTACGACTGTGCTGCCACAACCTGGCCAGTACGACTGTGTGCTGCCAAAAACCTGGCCGTACGACTGTGTGCTGCCCACAACCTGGCCAGTACCGACTGTGTGCTGCCAAAACTGGCCAGTACGACTGTGTTGCCACAACCTGGCCAGTACGACTGTGTGCTACCACAATCTGGCCAGTACGAATGTGTGCTGCCACAATCCGGCCAGTACGACTGTGTGCTGCCACAACCTGGCCAGTACGACTGTATGCTGCCACAACCTGGCCAGTACGACTGTGTGCTGCCACATCCTGGCCAGTACGAATGTGTGCTGCCACAACCTGGCCAGTACGACTGTGCTGCCACAACCTGGCCAGTACGACTGTGTGCTGCCACAATCTGGCCAGTACGACTGTATGCTACCACAACCTGGCCAGTACGACAGTGTGTTGCCACAACCTGACCAGTACGACTGTGTGCTGCCTCAATCTGGCCAGTACGACTGTGCTGCCACAACCTGGCCAGTACGACTGTGTGTTGCCCCAACCTGGCCGGTACGACTGTGCTGCCACAACCTGGAAAGTACGACTGTGCTGCCACAACCTGGCCAGCACGACTGTGTGTTTCCACAACCTGGGCAGTACGACTGTGTACTGCCACAACCTGGCCAATACGACTGTTTGTTGTCACAACCGGGAAACAAAGTACGACTTTGGTAATGTCTCCGATACTGTTGTTATGTACTGTGATGTATCAATGTTAACATATATTTCACACTGAATGTTGTGGTGCACTATGTTGCAGAAATATATGGCACACTGAATGTTGTGGTGCACTATGTTGCAGAGATGTATGGCACACTGAATGTTGTGGTGCACTATTTTGGGCAGAATGTAGGGAAACCCAACTGAATGTTGTGGTGCACTATGTTCCCAGAGATATATTGCACACTGAATGTTGTGGTGCACTATTTGCAGAGATATATGACAACTTGAAAATTTGTTTTGGTGCACTATGTTGCAGAGAATATGGCACACTGAATGTTGTGGTGCACTAGGTTGCAGAAATATATGGCACACTAAAATTTTGTGGTGCACTATGTTGCAGAGATGTATGGCACACTGAATGTATGGTGCACTATGTTGCAGAGATGTATGGCACACTGAATGTTGGGGTTTGCCTATGTTGCAGAGATATATGGCACACTGAATGTTGTGGTGCACTATGTTGCAGAGATAAAATGACACACTGAATGTTTTTGGTGCACTATGTTGCAGAGATATATGACCACTGAATGTTGTGGTGCACTATGTTTGCAGAGATATATGGCACACTGAATGTTGTGGTGCACATGTTGCAGAGATATATGGCACACTGAATGTTGTGGTGCACTATGTTCGAGATATATATGGCACACTGAATGTTTTGGGGTTTGCACTATGTTGCAGAGATATATGGCACACGGGAATGTTGTGGTGCACTATGTTGCAGAGGTATTTTGACACACTGAATGTTGTGGGCACTATGTTGCAGAGATAATATGACACACTGAATGTTGGGGTGAAACTATGTTGCAGAGTTTAAAAATGACAAAACTGAATGTTGTGGTGCACTATGTTGCAGAGATATATGACACACTGAATGTTGTGGTGCACTATGTTGCAGAGATATATGACACACTGAATGTTGTGGTGCACTATGTTGCAGAGATATATAGCACAAAATCAGTAAGTGATGAAAAAAGACAATTGTGGAAAGGAACTATTGAATGAAGAAGTTTGTTTCACAGGTGAAAGTTCCTCTCTGTTGTTATGTGGTTTTTTCACCACCATCGTTGTGTTGTGATGTGTATAAAGTCTGTCTGATACACTAGAGTTAATAACACTGTATGTAACCTGTTTGGTAAATATCTTTTAAAGCCTTTTTGGCAGGATTCATTTCTTAGGATTCTGTTGGTAGGATTCAAGTGTATAAGTCTGGACGATATTGGAAGAATACTACTGGAAGTATGTACAGAAGACAAATTTGTAGAAGCCCCCCAGAAGGATCTGTTGAAAATAGTGGTCCCGACTCTTTTGGTACAATAACACCAGACGACCATTACAGTACAAATAAACAGAAGGCCAGTAACAGCTACAATCACACACAGATAAGTACAGTACAAAAACACACAAGACCAGTACAGTACAGTAACAGACGACCAATATCGTACAATAACACAGAAGACCAGTGCAGTACAAAATGACAGATCAGTACAGTACAATAACACAGAAGACATATACAGTACAATAACACAGAAGATCAGTACAGTACAATAACACAGACGCCCATTACAGTACAATAACACAGAAGACCAGTACTGTACAATAACACAGGCGACCAATACAGTACAATAACACACAAGACCAGTACAGCACAGTAACACAGACGATCAGTATAGTAGAGTTACACAGAAGACCAGTTCAGTAATACAGACGACAAGTACTGTAGAGTAACACAGACGACCAGTAGAGTACAATAACACGGAAGACCAGTACTGTATAATAACAGAGACGACCAGCACACTACAGTAACACAGAAGACCAGTACAATGCAGTAACAGAGACGAGCAGTACAGAACAGTAAGACAGAAGACCAGTATAGTAACACAGGCGACCAGTACAGTACAGTAACGCAGACGACAAGTACATTACACTAACACAGAAGACCATTACTGTACAATAACACAGACGACCAGTACAGTACAATAACACACAAGACCAGCACAGTACAGTAACACAGACGACCAGTACAGTACAGTAACACAGACTACCAGTATAGTACAGTAACGCAGAAGACCAGTAAAGTAACACAGACGATCAGTACAGTAGAGTAACACAGAAGACCAATACAGTAACACAGACGACCAGTACAGTACAATAACACACAAGACTAATTTAGTACAATAACACAGAGGAGCAGTACAGTACAATAACACGGAATACCAGTACTGTACAATAACGGAAAACCAATACAGTAAAATAATACAGAAGACCAGTACAGCATAATAACGCATATGATCAGTACAGTACAATAACAGAAGACCATTACAGTACAATAACACAGAAGACTAGTACAGTATAATAACGCAGATGACCAGTACACTAAAATAACACAAGACCAGTAAAGCACAGTAAACACTGAAGACCAGGGACAAGTACATAACACAGGAAAACAGTACAGTACAATAACACCGAAAACCGTACAGTACAATAAACAGAAAAGACAGTACAGTACAAAAACACAGAAGAAACAGTACAGCCACCAGTAACACAGAAGACAGTACGTACAATAACACAGATGACCAGTTAACACAGACCAGTACAGTACAATTAACACAGGACCAGTTCAGTTACAATAACACAGACCAGTACAGTACAATACACAGACCAGTACAGTACAATAAACACAGACCAGTACAGGTACAATAACACAGACCAGTACAGTTACAATAACACAGACCAGTACAGTTACAATAACACAGACCAAGTACAGTACAATAAACAGAAGACCAGATACAGTACAATAACACCGAAAACCCGTAACAGTACAATAACACCGAAGACCAGTACAGTACAATAAACAGAGACCAGTTACAGTTACAATACACAGAAGACCAGTACAATACAATAACAAGAAGACCAGTACAATACAATAACACAGAAAGACAGTACAGTACAATAACACAGACCAGTACAGTACAATAACAACAGAAGGACCAAGTTACAAGACAATAACACAAGACCAGTACAGTCAATAAAACAAGACCAGTATAATCAATAACACAAGACCGTATAGTACATTAAACACAAGACCAGTAGTACATTAACACAAGACCAGTACAGTACAATAACACAGACCAGTACAGTACAATAACACAGACCAGTACAGTACAATAACACAGACCAGTACAGTACAATAGCACAGACCAGTACAGTACAATAACACAGACCAGTACAGTACAATAACACAGACAAGTACAGTACAATAACAGAGAAGACCAGTACAGTACAATAACACAGACCAGTACAGTACAATAACACAGACTAGTACAGTACAATAACACAGACCAGTACAGTACAATAACACAGGACCAGTACAGTACACTAACCACAGACCCAGTACAGTACCAGTAACACAGACCAGTACAGTACAATAACACAGACCCCAGTACAGTACCATAAACCACAGACCAGTACAGCACAATAACACAGTCAGTACAGTACAATAACACAGACCAGTACTGTACAATAACACAGACCAGGTTCAGTAAAATAACACAGACCATCACAGTACAATAAACACAGTGAGACCAGTTCAGTTTACAATTGACACAGACCAGTACGTACAATAACACAGACAAGTACAGTACATAACACAGATAGTACAGTACATAACACAGACCAGTACAGTACAAAACACAGACCAGTTTACAGTACAATAAACACAGAAGGAAAAACCAGTACAGTACAATAACCAGACAGTACAGTACTATACACATGAGATCAAGTCAGTTACAATAACACAGACTAGGTAAGTACAATACACAGACCAGTACGTACAATAAAACACAGACAGTACAATACAATAACACAGACAATACAGTACAATAACACATACCAGTTACAGTACAATACCACAGACCAGTACAGTACAATAACACAGAAGACAGGGACAGGACAATACACAGAAGACCAATACAGGTACAATAACACAGAAGACCAGTACAGTACAATAACAAAGAAGACCTGTACAGTACAATAACACAGAAGACCAGTACAGTACAATAACACAGAAGACCAGTACAGTAAAATACACAGAAGACCAGTACAGTATACAATAAACACAGAAGACCAGTTACAGTACAATAACACAGAAGGCCGTACATCAATACACAGAAGACCATTACAGTACAATTACACAAGACCAGTACCATATAATAACACGAAGGACAGTACAATACTATAAACAAGACCAGTACAGCACAATAACACAGAAGTCATGTACAGTACAATAACGAGAAGACCAGCCACAATGCATAACACAGAACCCAGTACAATACATAACGCAGAAGACCAGTTACAGTTACAATAACCAGAAGACAGTACCATACAATAACACAGAAGACCAGTACAATGCAATAACATAGAATACAGTACAGTACAATAACACAGAAGGACCAGCACAGTACAATAAACACAGAAGACAAGTAGAGTACATTAACACAGAAGACCAGCTACAGTACAATAACCACAGAGGAAAACCAAGTACAATACAATCAACACAAAGACCAGTATACAGTACAATACACAGAAGACCAGAACAGTACAAATGACACAAAGACAGTTACATACCAATAACACACAAGACCAGTACAGTACAATAACACAGGAAGACCATACAGTACAATAACACAGAAGGACCAGAACAGTACAATAAAACACACAGACCAGCTACAGTACAATAAAAAGAAGGACCAGAAAACAGTACAATGACACGCAAGACCAGTACAGTACAATAACACAAAAGACAAGTACAGTACAATAACCACTGAAGACCAGAACAGTACAATTAACACACAAGGACCAGTACAGTACAATAACACAAAAGGACCAGTACAGTACCAATAACACAGAAGGACCAGAAACTGTTTACAATTGAAACCAGAAGACCAGTACAAGTACAATAAACACAGAAGAACATTAATAACAGTAACATAAGACCAGTAGAGTACAATAACAAAGAGGACCCAGTACAGTACAATAATCTCAGACGACTAAATAGAGTACCAATAACACAGAGACCAGACGGTACCCACCACCGCCGACAGTAGGTACCAATAACACAGAAGACCAGAAACCAATTTAATAAACACAGGAAGATCAGTTTACACTACAATAAACAAAGACGGTACAGTACAATTAACACACAAGGACCAGAACAGTAAAATAACACAGACCAGTACAATACAATAACACACAAGACTAGTACAGTAAAATAAAACACAAGGACCAGAACAGTACAATAACACAGAGTGACACAGTACACTAGAATAAACACAAGACCAGTACAGTAAAATAAACAAACAAGACCAGAAACAGTACAATACACAGGAGACCAGTATGTAGAATAACACAAGGACAGTACAGTACAATACACAGAAGACCGTAGAGTACAGTAACTTCAGAAGGACAGGTTCGAACAGTAACACAAAAGACTTGATACAAGAAAAACTGAAGACAATACTTTACAGTAAGATGGAAGACCAGTACAGTAACACAAAAGACGAGTACAGTAGAGTAACACAGAAGACCAGAACAGTAACACAGGACGTCGTGTCGTACAGTAATACGAGACCAGCACAGTACCAGTATCTCAGAAGACCAGTACAATACAGCAGCAGGGGTACGGGAAAGTACAGTACCAGTACACAGAAGACCAGTATAGTAACCACAGGCAACAGCTACAGCACCAGTAACGCAGAACGACCAGTACAGAACAATAGCACACAAGACCAGTTCGTAAATAGCACAAGCCAGCTACAGTAAATAACCACAACAAAAACCAGTACAGTACAATAACGCACAAGACCAGTGCAGTAAAATAACACACAAACAGTACAGTACATAACGCACAGACCAGTACAGTAAGAATAACACACAAAACCAGTACTGTACAATAACGCACAAGACCAGTACAGTAAATAAACAAAACCAGTACAGATACAATAACGCACAAGACCAGTACAGTCGATAACCCACAAGACCAGTACCGTAAATAACACACAAAACAGTACAGTACAATAACACAGAAGACCAGTACCATTACAATAACACACAAGACCAGTACAGTACAATAATCACACAATACCTCAGTACCATACAATAACACACAAGACCAGTGAGTACACTAACACTTGACTAGTACAGTACATAACCACAAGGACCAGTACAGTACATTAAACACCAATACCAGTACAGTACATTAACACACAAGACCAGTACTGTACAATAACACACAAGACAGTACAGTACATAACACACAATACCAGTACGTACAATAACACTCTAGACCAGTACAGTACAAATAAACAACAAGACAGTACAGTAGATAAACAGAAGCCAGTACTGTACAATAACACTGAAGACCAGTACAGTACAATAACACGAAGACAGTACGTACTATAACACAGAAGACAGTTAACCGTACAATAAACACAAGACCAGTACAGTGCAATAACACAGAAGACCAGTACAGTGCAATAAACACAGAAGACAGTACAGTACAATAACACAGAGACCAGTACAGGTAACAATAACACAGAAGACCAGTACAGTACATAACAGAAGACCAGTTACAATACAAATAACACAGAAGACCAGTACAGTACAAATAACACAGAAAGACCAGTACAGTTCAATAACACAGAAGGACCAGTACAGTACAATAACACAGAAAACAGTACAGTACAATAAACAACACAAGACCAGTACAGTACAATAACACACAGACCAGTACAGCACAAAAAACACAAGACCAGTAAGTACAATAACACAGTCGACCAGTACAGTACAATAACACACAAGACCAGTACAGTTACAATACACACAAGACCAGTACAGTACAATAACACAGATAGACCAGTACGTTACAATAACACAGAAAGGGACCAGTTACAGTACAATAACAAAGAAGACCAGTACAGTACAATAACACAACAAGGACCAGTACAGTACAAGAACAAGAAGGACCAGTACAGTACAATAACACAGAGACAGTACAGTACAATAAACACAGAAGACCAGTACAGTACTAAACACAGAAGACTAGTACAGTACAATAACACACAAGACCAGTACAGTACAATAACACACAAGACCAGTTCAGTAAAAATAATACAAGACCTGTACTGTACACTAACACTCAAGACCAGTACAGTTCAATAACACAGACGACTTATAGAGTACAATATCACACAAGACCAGTACAGTTCATCAATAACAAACGAAGACAGTACAGTACAATAACACACAAGACCAGTACAGTACGATAACACAGAAGACCAGTACAGTACAATAACACAGGAAGACCAGTACAGTACAATAACACACCAAGACCAGGTACAGTCAATAACACACCAAGACAGTACGTACAATAACACACAAAACCGGTACGGTAAATAATACAGACGAAGTACAGTTACAATAACACAAAGACCAGTACAGTAAAATAACACAAGACAGTACCAGTACATAACACAGAAGACCCAGTACAGTACAATATACCAGAAGGACCAGTACAGTACAATAAACACCGAGACCGTACAGTACAATTAAACCCAAGACAGTACAGTAAAATAATACCAGACCAGTACAGTACCAATAACACACTAAGGCCAGTACAGTAGAATAAACACAAGACCAGTACTGTACAATAAACACACAAGACCAGTTACAGTCAATACACAAGACCAGTTACAGTAGAATAACACACAAGACCAGTACAGTACAATAACACACAAGAGCAGTACAGTACAATAACACAAAAGACCAGTACAGTAAAATAACACAAGACCAGTTCAGTACAATAACACAGAAGACCAGTACAGTACAATAACACAGAAGACCAGTACAGTACAATAACACACAAGCCCAGTACAGTGCAAAAACAGAGGATACCAGTACATCACAGTAACACAGAAGACCAGTACAGTACAATAACACACAAGACCAGTACAGTACAATAACACACAAGACCAGTACAGTACACTAACACAGAAGACCGGTACAGTACAATAACACAGAAGACCAGTACAGTGCAAAAACAGAGGATACCAGTACATCACAGTAACACAGAAGACCAGTACAGTACAATAACACACAAGACATGTACAGTACAATAACACACAAGACCAGTACAGTACACTAACCCACAGAAGGACAGTTACAGTACAATAACACAGAAGACCAGTACAGTGCAAAAACAGAGGGATACCAGTAACATATAGTAAACAGAAGACCCAGTACAGTACAATACACACCAAGAGCAGTTACAGTACAATAAACACAGGAAGACCAGAGTACAGTACATAACCACAGAAACCAGTAGAGTACAATAACACACAAGACCAGTCAGTACAATAACACAGAATACGAGTACAGTACAATAACACAGAAGACCAGTACAGTACAATAACACACGAGACCGTTGAGTACAATAACACAGAATTAAGTACAGCAAAAATACAATAACACAGATGACCAGTACAGTACTATATCACACAAGACCAGTTCAGTACGATAACACAGAATATCAGTACAGTACAATAAACCAGAAGGACCAGTACAGTACAATAAAGGAGGAAATACAAGTACAGTACACTAACACAGAAGACAGTACAGTACAATAACACACAAGACCAGTACAGAATACCAATACACACAAGACCAGTTACAGTTACAATAACACAAGAAGACCAGTACGCTACAATAAAACAAGAAGACACAGTACAGTACAATAACACACAAGACAGTACATTACAATAACACACAAGACCAGTACAGTACAATAACCACACAAGACCATACAGAAAACAATACAATAACACAAGACAGTACAATATAATAAACACAGAAGACAGTTACATACTATAAAACACAAGACCAGTACAGACACAATAACACAGAGACAAGTACAGTACAATAACGAAGAAGACAGTACAATGCAATAACACCCGAACACCAGTACAATACAAATAAACGCAGAAGACAGTACGTACAATAACACAGAAGACCAGTACAATACACGTAACACAGAAGACCAAGTTTTACAATGCGATATAAATTGAAGACAGTACAGTACAATAACGCAGATGGACCAGCACAGTACAATAACAACCGAAGACAAGTAGAGTACAGTAGCACAGAAGACCAGTACAGTAACATAACACAGAAAACCAGTACAATTTACAATACACAAAGACAGTACAGTACAATAACACAGAAGACCGGACAGTACATGCACACAAGACCGTACAGACAATAACACACAAGACAGTTACAGTACATAACACAGAAGACCAGTACAGTACAATAATCACAGAAGACCAGAACATTAAATAACCACAGACCAGTACTGTACAATAACACAGAATGACCAGAACAGTACAAATGACACACAAGGGACCAGTTACAGTACAATAAACACAAAAGACCAGTAACGTACAATAACACTGAAGTACCAAAACTGTACAATACACACAGACCAGTACAGTACAATAACACCAAAGACCAGTACAGTACAATAACAGAGAAGACCAGAACAGTTTTACAATGAACAGAAGACCAGTACAGTACAATAACACAGAAGAACATAATAACAGTAAATCTAAAGACCAGTAGAGTAAATAAACACAGAAAGACCAGTACAGACAATAAACAGAAGACCAGTAGAGTACAATAACACAGTAGACCAGAACAATTTAATAACATCAGAAGATCGTACACTACAATAACACAAGACCGGTTACAGTTACAATAACACACTAGACCAAACAGTAAAATAACACAAGGACAAGTACAATACAATAACACAACAAGACTAGTACGTAAAATAACACCTAGACCCAGAACAGTCAATAACAAGTTGACGTACAGTAGGAATAACACAAGACCAGTACTGTAAAATAACACACAATGACCAAGACTGTACAATAACCAGGGGAACCAGTACAGTAGAATAACACAAGACCAGTACAGTACAATAACACAGAAGACCCGTAGAGTACAGTAACTCAGAAGACAGGTTCAGAACAGTAACACAAAAGACTTGTACAGAAAAACTGAAGACCAATACTTTACAGTAAGATGGAAGACCAGTACAGTAACACAAAAGACGAGTACAGTAGAGTAACACAGAAGACCAGAACAGTAACACAGACGTCCAGTGTAGTACAGTAATACAGACGACCAGCACAGTACAGTATCACAGAAGACCAGTACAATACAGTAGCAGAGACGGGAAGTACAGTACAGTAACACAGAAGACCAGTATAGTAACACAGGCAACCAGTACAGCACAGTAACGCAGACGACCAGTACAGAACAATAGCACACAAGACCAGTTCAGTACAATAACGCACAAGACCAGTACAGTAAAATAACAAACAAAACCAGTACATTACAATAACACACAAGACCAGTACAGTACAATAACACACAATACCAGTACAGTACAATAACACACAAGACCAGTACAGTACGATAACACACAAGACCAGTACAGTAAAATAACACACAAAAACAGTTACATTACAATAACACACAAGACCAGTACAGTACAATAAACACACAATACCAGTACAGTACAATAACACACCTCCAGACAGTGCAGTACATAATACACTAGACTAGTACAGTACAATAACACACAGACCAGTACAGTACAATATCACACAATACCAGACAAGTTACAAATAACACACAAGACAGATACAGTACAATAATCACAAAGACAGTACAGTACAATAACACACAATACCAGTACAGTACAATAAACACACAAGACCAGTACGTACAATAACACACAAGACCAGTTACAGTTCGATAACACAGAAGACCAGTACAGTACAATAACACTGAAGACCAGTACAGTTCAATAACACGAAGACCAGTACAGTACAATAACACCGAAGCAGTACAGTACGATAACCACACAAGACCAGTAAGTGCAATAACACAGAAGACCAGTTAACAGTGCCAATAAACAAGAAGACCAGTACAGTACAATAACACAGAAGACCAGTATACAGTACTTAAATAACACAGAAGACCATTACAGTTCAATACACGAAGACCAGTACTGTACTATAACAAAGAAGACCGTACAGTACAATAAACACAGAAGCCAGTACAGTACAATAAAACCCCCCCCCCAAAACAAAATGAAAAAAAAAAAGGGGGGGGGGGGGGGGGACCCAGTACAGTACAATAACACAGAAGACCAGTACAGTACAATAACACACAAGACCAGTACAGTACAATAACACCACAAGACCAGTACAGAACAATAAACACAGAATACCAGTACTGTACAATAACACAGACGACCAGTACAGTACAATAAACACACAAGACCAGTACAGTTTACCAATAACACACAAGAACCAGTACAGTACAATAACACAGAAGGACCAGTACCGTACAATAACACAGAAGACCAGTACAGTACAATAACACAGAAGACCAGTACAGTACAATAACACACAAGACCAGTACAGTACAATAACACAGAAGACCAGTACAGTACAATAACACAGAGGACCAGTCAGGTACAATAAACAGAAGACCGTACAGTACAATAAAACAGAAGACTAGTACAGTACAATAACACACAAGACCAGTACAGTACAATAACACACAAGACCAGTTCAGTAAAATAATACAAGACCTGTACAATACAATAACACTCAAGACCAGTACAGTACAATAACACAGACGACTAATAGAGTACAATAACACACAAGACCAGTACGTACAATTACACACAAGACCAGTACAGTACAATAACACACAAGACCAGTACAGTACACTAACACAGAAGACCAGTACAGTACAATAACACAGAAGACCAGTACAGTGCAAAAACAGAGGATACCAGTACATCACAGTAACACAGAAGACCAGTACAGTACAATAACACACAAGACCAGTTCAGTACAAATAACACACAAGACAGTTTACAGCACTAAAAACACACAAGAGCAGTAACGGACAATAACACAGAAGACCAGTACAGTACAATAACACAGAAAAGGACAGTAGAGTACAATATACACACAAGACCAGTATCAGTACAAAAACACAGGAATACCAGTACAGTACAATAACACAGAAGACCAGTACAGTACAATAACACACAAGACCAGTTGAGTACAATAACACAGAATAACAGTACAGTACAATAACACAGAAGACCAGTACAGTACAATAACACACAAGACCAGTTCAGTACAATAACACAGAATACCAGTACAGTACAATAACCCAGAAGACCAGTACAGTACAATAACAGAGAATACCAGTACAGTACACTAACACAGAAGACCAGTACAGTACAATAACACACAAGACCAGTACAGTACAATAACACACAAGACCAGTACAGTACAATAACACAGAAGACCAGTACAGTACAATAACACAGAAAGACAGTACAGTGCAAAAACAGAGGTACCAGTACATCACAGTAAACACAGAGACAGTACATGTACAATAACACAGAAGACCAGTACAGTACAATAACACACAAGACCGTACAGTACAATAACACACAAGACCAGTTCAGTACATAACCAGAATACCGTACGTATTACAATAACACAGAAGACCAGTACAGTACAATGACAGTGAATACCTAGTTACAATACACTAACACAGAAGACCAGTTACAGTACAATAAACACAAGAACCAGTAAGTACAATAACACACAAGACCAGTACAGTTCAATAACACAGATGACAGTACAGTACAATAAACAGAAGACCAGTACAGTACAATAACACACAAGACCACGACAGTACAATAAAACACAATAGACCAGTACAGTACCAATAACAAGAAGACCAGTACAGTACAATACACAGAAGACCAGTACAGTCAATAACACAGGAAGAACCAGTGACAGTACAAATAACACAGAAGACCAGACAGTACAATAACACACAAGCCAGTAAAGTACAATAACACACAAGACAGTACAGTACAATAACACAAAAGACCAGTACAGTAGCAATAACACAGATGCACCAGTACAGTACAATAACACACAAGACCAGTACAGTACAATAACACAGAAGACCAGTACAGTACAATAACACAGAAGACCAGTACAGTACACTAACACAGAAGACCAGTACAGTACAAAAATACAGAAGACCAGTACAGTGCAAAAACAGAGGATAGAGTACAGTAACACTGACGACCGGCAGAGTACAGTAATGAGGACGACTATTGCAGTACAGTAACACAGACGACCGGCAGAGTACAGTAATGAGGACGACTATTGCAGTACAGTAACACAGACGACCAGTAGAGTACAATAATGAGGACGACCATTGCAGTACAGTAACACGGACAGTACAGTAACCATGACAGTACAGCAACACTGAAGACCGGTACAGTACAGTAACACAGAAGACCAGTACAGTACAGTAACTCAGAAGACAAGTTCACAACAGTAACACAAAAGTCTTGTACAGTGAAATTGAAGACCAATACTTTACAGTAAGACGGAAGACCAGTACAGTAACACAAAAAACGAGAACAGTAGAGTAACACAGAAGACCAGTACAATAACACAGACGACCAGTGCAGTGCAGTAATACAGACGACCAGTACAGCACAGTAACTCTGACGATCAGTACAGTACAGTAACAGACGACCAGTTGAATTCAGAAACACAGAAGACCAGTACAGTACAGTAACACAGAAGACCAGTACAGTACACTAGCACAGAAGACCAGTACAGAACAGTAACACAGAACGGCAGTACAGTACAGTAACACAGAAGAACAGTACAGTACAATAACACAGAAGATCAGTTCAATACAGTAACAGACGACGAATGCAGCACAATAACACAAAAGACCAGTACAGTACAATAACACAGAAGACCAGCACAGTACAATAACACAGAAGACCAGTACAGTACAATAACACAGAAAGCCAGTACAGTACATTCACACACAAGATAAGTACAGTACAAAAACACACAAGACCAGTACAGTACAGTAACAGACGACCAATATCGTACAATAACACAGAAGACCAGTGCAGTACAAAATGACAGAGCAGTACAGTACAATAACACAGAAGACATATACAGTACAATAACACAGAAGATCAGTACAGTACAATAACACAGACGCCCATTACAGTACAATAACACAGAAGACCAGTACTGTACAATAACACAGGCGACCAATACAGTACAATAACACACAAGACCAGTACAGCACAGTAACACAGACGATCAGTATAGTAGAGTTACACAGAAGACCAGTTCAGTAATACAGACGACAAGTACTGTAGAGTAACACAGACGACCAGTAGAGTACAATAACACGGAAGACCAGTACTGTATAATAACAGAGACGACCAGCACAGTACAGTAACACAGAAGACCAGTACAATGCAGTAACAGAGACGAGCAGTACAGAACAGTAAGACAGAAGACCAGTATAGTAACACAGGCGACCAGTACAGTACAGTAACGCAGACGACAAGTACATTACACTAACACAGAAGACCATTACTGTACAATAACACAGACGACCAGTACAGTACAATAACACACAAGACCAGCACAGTACAGTAACACAGACGACCAGTACAGTACAGTAACACAGACTACCAGTATAGTACAGTAACGCAGTACGCCCCCCGACCCGATAACACAGACGATCAGTACAGTAGAGTAACACAGAAGACCAATACAGTAACACAGACGACCAGTACAGTACAATAACACACAAGACTAATTTAGTACAATAACACAGAGGAGCAGTACAGTACAATAACACGGAATACCAGTACTGTACAATAACGGAAAACCAATACAGTAAAATAATACAGAAGACCAGTACAGCATAATAACGCATATGATCAGTACAGTACAATAACAGAAGACCATTACAGTACAATAACACAGAAGACTAGTACAGTATAATAACGCAGATGACCAGTACACTAAAATAACACAAGACCAGTAAAGCACAGTAACACTGAAGACCAGTACAGTACAATAACACAGAAAACCAGTACAGTACAATAACACAGAAAACCAGTACAGTACAATAAAACAGAAGACCAGTACAGTACAAAAACACAGAAGAACAGTACAGCACAGTAACACAGAAGACCAGTACAGTACAATAACACAGAAGACCAGTACAGTACAATAACACAGAAGACCAGTAAAGTATAGTAACACAGACGACCAGTAGAGTACGGTAATGAGGACGACCATTACAGTACAGTAACACAAATGACCATTACAGTACAGTAACACAGAAGATCAATGCAGTTCAGTAACACAAAAGACGAGTACAGTCGAGTAACACAGAAGACTAGTACAGTACAGGACCACAAAAGACGAGTACAGTATAGTTACACAGAAGACCATTACAGTAACACAGAAGACCAGTACAGTACAATAAGACAAGACCAGTACAGTACAATAACACAGAAGACCAGTACAGTACAATAACCCAGAAGATGAGTACAGTACAATAACACAGAAGACCAGTACAGTACAATAACACAGAAGACCAGTACAGTACAATAAAACAGAAGACCAGTACAGTACAATAAGACAAGACCAGTACAGTACAATAACACAGAAGTCCAGTACAGTACAATAACACAGAAGATGAGTACAGTACAATAACACAGAGACCAGTACAGTTACAATAACACAGAAATATGAGTACAGTACAATAACACAGAAGACCATTACAGTACAATAACACAGAAGACCAGTACAGTACAATAACACAGAAGACCAGTACAGTACAATAACACATAAGACAAGTACAGAACAATAACACAGAATATGAGTACAGTACAATAACACAGAAGACCATTACAGTACAATAACACACAAGACCAGTACAGTACAATAACACTCAAGACCAGTACAGTAGAATAACACACAAGACCAGTACAGTACAATAACACAAAAGACCAGTACAGTAAAATAACACAAGACCAGTACAGTACAATAACACACAAGACCAGTACAGTAGAATAACACACAAGACCAGTACAGTACTATAACACAGAAGACCAGTACAGTACAATAACGCAGAAGACCAGTACAGTACAATAACAGAGAATACCATTACAGTACACTAACACAGAAGACCAGTACAGTTACATAACACCAGAAGACCACGTACACCCCCCCCCCCCCCCCCCCCCCCCCCCCCCCCCCCCCCCCCCCCCCCCCCCCACCCCCCCCCCCCCCCCCCCCCCCCCCCCCCCCCCGTGCAAAAACATGGGATTACCGTAATCACAGTAACACAGAAGACCAGTAAGTACAATACACACACAAGACCAGTACAGTACAATAAACACAGAAGACCCAGTACAGTGCAATAAACACAGAAGACAGTACAGAGAAAAAACAGAGGGATCCCCCGACCCAACCCCCCCCGTAACACACAAGACAAGTACAGTACAATAACACACAAGACCAGTACAGTACAATAACACAGAAGACCAGTACAGTACAATAACACACAAGACCAGTACAGTACAATAACACAGAAGACCAGTACAGTACAATAACACACAAGACCAGTACAGTACAATAACACAGAATACCAGTACAGTACAATAACACAGAAGCCAGTTACAGTTACAATACAGAGTAATAACCAGTACAGTACACTAACACAGAAGACCAGTACAGTACAATAACACACAAGACCAGTACAGTACAATAACACACAAGACCAGTACAGTACAATAACACACAAGACCAGTACAGTACAATAACACGGAAGACCAGTACAGAGGATAGAGTACAGTAACACAGACGACCGGCAGAGTACAGTAATGAGGACGACTATTGCAGTACAGTAACACAGACGACCGGCAGAGTACAGTAATGAGGACGACTATTGCAGTACAGTAACACAGACGACCGGCAGAGTACAGTAATGAGGACGACTATTGCAGTACAGTAACACAGACGACCAGTAGAGTACAATAATGAGGACGACCATTGCAGTACAGTAACACGGACAGTACAGTAACCATGACAGTACAGCAACACTGAAGACCGGTACAGTACAGTAACACAGAAGACCAGTACAGTACAGTAACTCAGAAGACAAGTTCACAACAGTAACACAAAAGTCTTGTACACTGAAATTGAAGACCAATACTTTACAGTAAGACGGAAGACCAGTACAGTAACACAAAAAACGAGAACAGTAGAGTAACACAGAAGACCAGTACAATAACACAGACGACCAGTGCAGTGCAGTAATACAGACGACCAGTACAGCACAGTAACTCTGACGATCAGTACAGTACAGTAACAGACGACCAGTTGAATTCAGAAACACAGAAGACCAGTCTTTACAGAACACAGAAGACCGTCAGTACACTGCAAAAAAAGACCAGTACAGAACAGTAACACGAACGGCGTACAGTACAGTAAACAAAAAGACAGTACGTAAAAAAACCAGAAATCAGTTCAATACAGTAACAGACGACGAACGGGCACTAACACAAAGCCCAGTAAGTCAATAACACAGAAGCCAGCACAGTACAATAACCAGAAGACCAGTACAGAAATAACACAGAAGGCCAGTACAGTACAATCACCACAAATAAGTTCAGTAAAAAAAACCAAGCCGTACAGTACAGTAACAGCGACCAAATATCTACAATAAACAAAAGCCAGTGCGTAAAAAAAGACAGATCATACGTACAATAAACAGAAAAATAACATTACAAAAAACCAAAAGATCGTACAGTCAATAAACAGACCCCCTTACATAAAATAACACAGAGCCCGTACTGTAAAAATAACACAGGGACCAGTACAGTACAATAACACACAAGACCAGTACAGTACAATAACACACAAGACCAGTACATTACAAAAACACAGAAGACCAGTACAGTACAATAACACAGAAGACCAGTACAGTACAATAACACACAAGACCAGTACAGTACAAAAACACAGAAGACCAGTACAGTACAAAAACACAGAAGACCAGTACAGTACAATAACACAGAAGACCAGTACGGTACAATAACACACAAGACCAGTACAGTACAATAACACAGAAGACCAGTACAGTACAATAACACAGAAGACCAGTACAGTACAATAACCCAGAAGACCAGTACAGTACAATACCACACAAGACCAGTACAGTACGATAACACACAAGACCAGTACAGTACAATAACACACAAGACCAGTACAGTACGATAACACAGAAGACCAGTACAGTACAATAACACACAAGACCAGTACAGTACAATAACACACAAGACCAGTACAGTACAAAAACACACAAGACCAGTACAGTACAAAAACACACAAGACCAGTACAGTACAATAACACACAAGACCAGTACAGTACAATAACACACAAGACCAGTACAGTACAAAAACACAGTACAATCATCAATAAACAAAGTGGAGAATGCTGTTATACAGTTTTTTTAAGAAATTTTTAATGAGAGAAGTGAAGATGTGAAGAAGTGAGAGTCGAGGGAAACTTGTACTGACTTAACAGGAAGACGCCGCTAAGTTTATTATGAATGGTAGAATTGCCAGAAATAAATATTTATCCTTTAAATAAGTCTCTCAGATTTTACTCCAGGTCTTCACTTCTCTGACCTACTGAAAGAAAGTGTTCCTGACCACACAACACACACACACACACACACACACACACACACACCACACACACACACACACACACACACACACAAACACACACACACATACACACACATACACACACACACACACACGCCACACACACGCACACACACACACGCACACACACACACACACACACACCACACAGACACATACACACATACACACACACACACACGTACACACATACACACACACACACACACACACACACACACACACATACACACACACACACACACAAACACACACACACACACACACAAACACACATACACACACACACACACAAACACACACATACACACTCACCAAACACACATACACACACACACACACACAAACACACACACACACACACACACACATACACGCACACACACACACATACACATACACACTCACATACACACACACACATACACACACACACACACACACACACACACACACACACACACACACACACATACACACACACACACACACACACATACACACACACACATACCACACACACACACACAAACACACACACACACACACACACACACACACACACACACAACACACACACACACACACACACACATACACACACACAACACACACACACACACACAACACAAAACACACACACCAGTTTGGAATCCACACCTAGTCAAGCACGTCAAGAAATTAGAGAAAGTGCAAAGGTTTGCAACAAGACTAGTCCCAGAGCTACGGGGATTGTCCTATGAAGAAAGGTTTAGGGAA
>NC_069474.1:28893581-28910086 GCF_026875155.1 Cherax quadricarinatus | reverse complement strand
GCCTTATTTAGCTTCTGACCAAATTTTTGTATGGTTCCTGTGTATTTTTCACAGTCACAGTTTTACCTATGTGAAAAAAGGGATTCAGTATTATGGGAGTTTTGTAACTTTTGTGGAGGATCTGCAGTTTGGTCCCTTACTTAGTGTCGTTATATTATTCCCATTTCCCCTGATTCTGTGTCGCAGTCGCTTGATATTGCATTGCTATTGGGCTTAGCATTCTTTGTTGTTCAAGCAGACTGTTCGGGTTGCCAGTCGGTCAAAAAGTTAGTTTATTTGAGGACTTTGTCAGTCACTTGTTTAAGTCTTTTTCGAGTCTTGAGACATAGCTAACTACTTAAGAGCACTTGCACGCATACACACACTTGTACTATTTGTAATATCTTATTAAATGTTGATGTACCTGACGGTACTTAAGAATTATAAATGTGATATGTGCTTTCAGCACAAATAATATTGAACTCGAGAGATTGATTTTATTTTGATTGCTGTAATTAATTTAATTTGATAATATACCTCTAGACAACTTACTACTTAATAAATTTATTAAATTTTAATTTCTCTAGTTAGTAGACTACCAGTTGTAATCCTAAAGCACTATTGAAAAATACTGAATTTTAATGGATAATTGGACAAGGATACTGACTACTTGTTACAAAAACCCCAGTAACAGGCTGGATGCTAGAAGGGCAGTCCTTTCTAGTATTCACTGGAGATCTCTAAGCTTTTAGAATCGCGTTTTTTGTAACAGATGGTGATGGTGATGGTGGTGGTGATGGTGATTGTGGTGGTGGTGGTGGTGGTGGAGGTGGTGGTGGTAATGGTGGTGGTGGTGATGGTGGTAATGGTGGTGGTGGTGATGGTGGTGGTGGTGGTAATGGTGGGGGGTGGTGATGGTGGTGATGGTGGTGGTGGTGATGGTGGTGGTGGTGTGGTGGTGGTGATGGTATTGATGATGGTGGTGGGTGGTTGTTGGTGGGGGTTTGATGGTGGTGATGGTGCTGGTGGTGAGGGTGGTGGTGGTGATGATGGTGGTGGTGGTGGTGGTGGTGGCGATGGTATTGATGGTGGTGGAGATTGGGGTGTGATGGTGGTGGTGATTGTGGTGTTGGTGGTGGTAATGGTGGAGGTGATGGTGGTGGGAGGGTGGAGGTGATGGTGGTGGTGATGGTGGTTGGTGAAGGTGGTAAATAATGGTGGTGAATGTGGTGGTGGTGGTGATGGTGGTGAGGGTGTTGGTGGTTGTGGTGATGGTGATGGTGGTGGTGGTGGTGGTGGTGGTGATGGTGATGGTGGTGGGGGTTTGATTGTGGTGGTTTGCTGATGGTGATCAGTGATGGTGATGGTGGTGGTGATAATTAATGGTGGTGATGATGGTGGTGTAGTGATGGTGGTGGTGATGGTGGGGGTATGGTTGTGATGGTGGTGGTGGTTATAGTGGTGGTGGTGGGGTGATGGTGGTCGTGGTGGTTTGGTGGTGGTGGTGGTGATGGGGTGGTGGTGGTGATGGGGGAGGGGGTGATGACGGTGGGGTGGTGGTGGTGATGATGGTGGTGGTGGAGGTGGTGGTTGTGGTGGTTTTGATGGTGGTGATGGTGGTGATGGTGGTGAGGGTTTAGAGATGGTGATGGTGGTGGTAGGGATGGTGGTGGTGGGGGTGATGGTAGTGGTGGTGGTGAAGGTGGTGATGGTGGTGGTGAAGTGATGGTGATGTGGTGGTGCTGAAGATGTGGTGGTGGTGGTGATGGTGGTGGTGATGGTGGTTGTGATGGTGGTAATGATGGTGATGGGGGTCATAAGGGGGTGGTGGTGATGGTGATGGTGGTGGTGGTGGTGGTGGTTGGTGATGGGGGTTTGGTGTGTGGTAATGGTGGTGATGGGGGTGGTGATGGTTGTGATGGTGGTGGTGGTTGTGAGGGTTTGGTGGTGGTGATGGTCGTGGTGATGGTGGTGGTGGTGATGATGGTGATGGCGATGATGGTGTTGGTGGTGGTGGTGAGGACGGTGTGGGTGGTGGTGGTGGTGGTGGGGGGATTGTGATGGTGGTGGTGGTGATGGTGGTGGTGATGGTGGTGATGGTGGGGGTTTGGTGGTGATGGTGGGGGTTTGGTGGTGGTGAAGTTGGTTGTGGGGATGGTGGTGGTGGTGGTGATGTTGGTGGTGGGGTGGTGGTGGTGGTGAAGGTGGTGGTGGTGGTGATGATGGTGATGTTGATGGTGGTGGTGGTGGTGGGGGTTTGGGGTTTGGTGGTGGTGGTGGTGATGGTGGTGATGGGGTGGTGGAGGTGGGTGGTGGTAGTGGTGGTGGTGGTGATGGTGATGGGGGGTGTGGTGTGATGGTGGTGGGGTTGGTAATGGTGGTGATGGTGGTGGTGATAGTTGTGATGGTGGTGGCGGTTAGGGTTTATGGTGTGTGGTGGTTGGCGATGGTGGTGGTGGTGGTAATGGTGGTGGTGGTGATGGTGGAGGTGGTGATGGTTGTGGTGTTGGTGGTGGTGGAGGTGGTGAGGATGGTGATGGTGTGATGATGGAGGTGGAGGTGATGATGATGATGGTGGTGGTGGTGGTGGTGGTGATGGTGGTGGTGGTGGTGAAGGTGGTGATGGTGGTGGTGGTGTTGGTGTTGATGGTGGTGGTGGTAGTGATGGTTGTGTGGTGGTGGTGGTGGTGGTGGTGGTGATGGTGGTGATGGTGGTGATGATGGAAGTGGTGGTGGTGGTGATGGTGGTGGTGGTGTTGATGGTGGTGGTGGTAGTGATTGGTTGTGGTAGTGGGGATGGTATTGATGGTGGTGATGGTATTGATGGAGGCGGTGGTGGTGGTGGTTGTGGTGACGGTGGTGTTGGTAGTGATGGTTGTGGTGGTGGTGGTGATGGTGGTGATGGTGTTGGTGGTTGGTTGTAGTGTGGTAGTAGTTGATTGTTGGTGGTGGTGGTGGTGGTGGTGGTGATGAGTGGGTTGAGGTTGGTGGTTGGGGGGGGTGGGTAGTGGTGATTGTGCTCGCGTGGTGGCGGTGGTGTTGGTCGGTTCTGGTTAGATGTGGTAGTGGGTGGTGGTGATGGTTTGATGGTTAGTGAGGTGTGTCGGTTGGAGGTGGAGGTGGTGATGCTGTGGAGGTGATAGTGATGATCGGGGTTGGTGGGGGGGGGGTATGGTGTGTTGGTGGGGTGATGGTATGGGGACTGGTGAATGGTGGTGATGGTGGTCTGTTGAAGGTGACGGGGTGGTGGCTGTGTTGGTGTGGGTTGATGAGGTGAGTGGTGGACGACGAGGGTGGTGGTATGGTGATGGTGGTGATGGTGATGATTTGTGTTGATGGTGATGGTTGATGGTGGTGATGGTGGTGGTGATGGTGATGGATGGTGGTTGATGGTGATGGTGGCTGGTGATTGTGATGCGTGATGGTTGTGAGGTGATGGTTCCGGTGGTGTGGCTTCTCGTGTTGTGTCGATTGGTGGTGGTGCGTGGTGGTGGTTGGGATGGTGGTCGGTGGTGATGGTGGTGGTGGAGGTTGATGGTATTGATGGTGGTGGTGGTGGTGGTTTGCGACGTGTTGGTTGGTTGGGTGTGGTCTGGGGATGGTTTTGTGGTGGTGGTGGGGGGGTGGTGATGGTGTTGGTGTTGGATGGTGGTGGTGGTGGTGATGATGGTGGTCGCGGTGGTTGGTTGGAGATTTCGGTGGAGATGCTGGTGAGGTGTTGTTGGGGTGATGGGCGGTTGGGTGATGGTGGTGGTGGTGATGATGGTGATAGTGGTGGTGGTGGTGGTGGTGTTGGGGATGGTGTTGGTGGGGGGTGGTTGGAGATGCTGGGTGATGGTGGTGGTGGTGGTTGGAGTGATTGACGCTGAGGTGGTGGTGGGGGTGTTGGTGGTTGGTTCTGGGTATGGTGTTCGGTGGTGGGGTTTGAGATGGTTGGTGGTGGGGGATGGTGGTAGTGGTGATGGTGGATGGTGGGTGGTGGTAGTAGTGGAGGTGTGGTATGATGGTGGGTGGTGCCTGGTGGTGGTTGCGGTTTTGATGGTGGTGATGGTTGTGGTGGTGGTACGGTGGTGGTGGTATTGAAGGTTATGGGTGATTGGCGGTCGATGGTGGTGGTAGTGTTGATGGAGATGGTTGGTGGTAGAGTTGGTTGGTTGGTGGTGGTGGTGATGATGGTGATGGTGTGGTTAGTGATCGGTGGTGAGTGGTTTGTGTTGAAGGTGGTTGCAGATGGAGATGGTGGTTCGGGTGCCATGGCGCGGGTCGGGGGGTGTGGTGGTGATGGATAGTATGATGATAGTGGTGGGTTGTTTGATGGTGGTTGATTGGTGGTGGTGGTGGTGGTGTTGTTTGTTGATGTGTCGCTTGTAGGTGGGGGTAGGTCGGTGATGGGTTGGTGGATGGTGTGGGTGGTGGTGATTGTGGTGGTGGTGGTGGTGATATGGTGTGGTGAGGTGAGGTGGTGGTGATGGTGATGGTGGTGATGTTGGTGGAGATGGTGATGGTGATGGTGGTGATGGTGGTTGTTGTTGATGGTGGTGGGTGATGGTTTTTGTGATGGTGGGGTTGTGATTGTTGGTGATGGTTGAGGTGATGGTGATAGTGGTTGTGTTGATGGTTGATTGTGATGGTGGAGGTGATGATGTTGGTGGTTGGTGATGGTGGGGGTGTGGTGGTGTTGGTTGGTGTGGGGTGGATGGTGTGGTGATGAGTGGTGATTATGGTGGTGGTGGCAGGTGGTGGTGGTTATGGTGGACGGAGCGGTGGTGATGGTGGTGGTGGTGATGGGGTGCGTGGTGGTCGGTGGTGGTAATGGTGGTGGTGGGATGGTGGTTGATGTGGTGTGGTGATGGTGCGTGGTTTGTTGATGGTGGTGGCTGGTGATGGTTTATTGATGATGGTCGGTGGTGGTTGTGGTGGTGTGATGGTGCATGCGTGGGTGATGGTGGAGGTGCGTGGTTGGTTGGTGATGATGGTGTGGTGTGGTGGTGGTGGCGACGTAGTGATGGTGGTGGTGATGGTGGTGGTTGTGAGGGTGGTGGTGAATGGTTGTGTTGGTGGTGGTGATGGTGGAGGTGATGGTTGTGGTGATGCGTGGAGCGTGTGATGGTGGTGGTGATGGTGGTGGTGATGTGGTGGTGATGAAGGTGAGTGTGATAATGGTGTGGTGGTGGTGGGGGTGGTGATGGTGGTTGGTGATGGTGTTGGTGGTGGTTTGTGGGTGATAGGTAATGGTGGTGGTGTGGTGGTGGTGATGGTGATGGTGGGTGGTGGTTTGATGGTGGAGGTGGTGATGGTTGTGGTGTTGGTGGTGGTGGAGGTGGTGAGGATGGTGATGGTGATGATGGTGGTGGAGGTGATGATGATGATGATGGTGGTGGTGGTGGTGGTGATGGTGGTGGGTGGTGGTGAAGGTGGTGATGGTGGTGATGGTAGTGGTGGTGGTGGTGGTGGTGGTGGTGTTGATGGTGGTGGTGGTAGTGATGGTGGTGGTGGTGGTGATGGTGTTGGTGGTGGTGATGGCGGTGATGGTGGTGGTGGAGATGCTGGTGATGGTGGTGGTGGTGGTGGAGATGACGCTGATGGTGGTGGTGGTGGTGATGGTGGTGGTGGTGGTGGTGGGGTGGGGGATGGTGGTGGGGGGGGGATGGTGGTGGTGGTGATGGTGGTGATGGTGGTAGTGGAGGTGATGGTATTGATGGTGGTGGTGGGGGGTGGTTGCGGTGATGGTGGTGATGGTTGTGGTTGTGGTGGGTTGGTGGTGGTGTATTTGTGGTGGTGGTGATGGTGTTGGGAATGGTGATAGTGGTGGTGGTGATGGTGGTGGTGGTGGTGATGGTGGTGGTGAAGGTGGTGGTGGTGGTTATAGTGGTGATGGTGTTGGTGAAGGAGGTGGTGGTGGTGATGGTGGTGGTGATGGTGATGGTGGTGGTGGTGGTGATGGTGGTGGTGGTGATGGTGATTGTGGTGAAGGTGGTGGTGATGGTGGTGGTGGTGTTGATGGTGGTGGTGGTGATGGTTGTTGTGATGGTTGTGGTGGTGGTGGTAATGGTGATGGTTGTTGTGATGATGGTGGTGATGGTGGTAGTGATGGAGGTGGTGATGCTTGTGATGGTTTTGATGGTTATGATGGTGGTGGTGGTGTTTGTGATGGTGGTTGTGATGGTGGTGGTGGTGGTGATGGTGGTGTTGATGGTGGTGGTGGTGGTGGTGATGTTGGTGGAGGTGGTGGTGATGGTGGTGGTGGACGTGATGGTGGTGGTGGGGATGGTGGCGGTGGTGATGTTTGTGGAGGTGGTGGTGATCGTAGTGGTCGTAGTGATGGTGGTCGTGGGGATGGTGGTGGTGGTGATGGTGGTGGTGGTGGTGGTGGTGGTGATGGTGGTGATGGTGGTGATGGTGGTGGTGGTGAAGGTGGTGGTGGTAATGGTGGTAATGGTGGTGGTTGTGGTGGTGGTGGTGATGGTGGTGATGGTGGTGATGATGATGGTGGTGGTGGTGGTGATGGTGGTGGTAGTGGTGATGGTGATGGTTGAGATGGTGGTGGTGATGGTTGTGGTGATGGTGGTGAGGGTGGTGGTGGTGATGGTGGTGATGGTGGTGGTGGTGGTGATGGTGATGGTGGTGATGGTGGTGGTGAGGATGGTTAGGGTGATGGTGGTGGTGATGGTGGTGGTGGTGGTGGTGATGGTGGTGGTGGTGGTGGTGGTGGTGATGGTGTTAATGGTGGTGGTGCTGATGGTGGTGGTGATGATGCCGGAGGTGGTGATGGAGGAGGTAGTGGTGATGATGGTGGTGGCTGTGATGGTTGTGGTTGTGGTGATGGTATTCATAGTGGTGGTGGTGGTTGTGCTGGTGGTGATGGTGGTGGTGGTGGTGTTGATAGTGGTGGTGATGGGGGTGGTGGTGGGTGATGGTGGTGGTGGTGGTGATGGTGGTGGTGGTGGTGGTGATGGTATTGATGGTGATGATGGTGGTGGTGGTGATGGTGGAGGTGATGGTGGTGGTGGTGGTGGTGATGGTGATGGTGGTGGTGGTGGTGATGGTGGCGGTGGTGGTGGTGATGGTGGTGGTGGTGATATTGGTGGTGAAGGTGGTGATGGTGGTGATGGTGGTGGTGGTGTTGATGGTGGTGGTGATGGTGGAGGTGGTGATGATGATGGTGGTGGTGGTGGTGGTGATGGTATTGATGATGGTGGTGATGGTGGTGGTGGTGGTGGTGGGGGTGGTGGTGATGGTGGTGGTGGTGGTGATATTGGTGATGGTGGTGGTGATTGTGGTAGTGACGGTGATGGTGGTGATGGTGGTGGTGGTGGTGGTGGTGATGGTGGTGGTGGTGGAGATGGTGATGGTGGCGATGATAGTGGTGGTGGTGGTGATGGTGGAGGTGGTGGTGATGGAGGTGGTGATGCATGTGATGGTTTTGATGGTTGTGATGGGGGTGGTGGTGTTTGTGATGGTGGTGGTGGTGATGGTGGTGGTGGTGATGGTGATGGTGGTGGTGGTGGTGGTGGTGGTGGCGATGGTATGTGGTGGTGGTGATGGTTGTGGTGGTGGTGATGGTATTGATGGTGGTGATGGTATTGATGGTGGCCGTGGTGGTGGTTGTGGTGACGGTGGTGATGGTGATGGTTGTGGTGGTGATGGTGGTGATGATGGTGGTGGTGGTGATGGTGATGATGGTGGTGGTGGTGGTGGTTAGTGGTGGTGGTGGTGGGGATGGTGGTGGTGGTGATGGTGGTGATGGTGGAGGTGTTGGTATTGATCGTGGTGGTGGTGGTGGTTGTAGTGATGGTGCTGATGGTTGTGGTGGAGGTGGTGGTGGTGATGGTGATGGTGGTATTGGTGATGGTAGTGGTGATGGTGGTGGTAGAGATGGTGGTGGTGGTGGTGGTGGTGATGGTAGAGATGGTGGTGGTGGTGATGGTGATGGTGGTTGTGGCATGCAAAGAGTACGTAACCTTTATTCGGCGCATGGACACACCCTCATTTACAGGCTATCTCCCCCAACCAGCGAACCAGGTTGCTAAGAGTTGATGATGGGGCCCCATCGTTCAACTAGTGACCGGGGTTCTACCCCAATAAAAAGGTGGGTTTGACAATCGCAAAAGGTTTTGGGGAAATTACCGCTATCCTGTTCCCCTTGTCATTCCCACTTTTAAGCTGGTGGAAGCCCCCGGCCCTGCTATTTGTGGTTCTATTTCTGTTTTTCCCCTTCCCCGTGGAGTGCACTATATTTATCATGTACATATTTGTACATTTTTTTTAAATTTTGGTAAAGGGATAATATAAATCTAAATTTTTTCTACGGGTGTTTTTTTGGGCTCCCATTAACCGGGGATAACAGGCCTTTTTGAAATCTGGGTTTGGGTAATAGGGGGGCCTGTCGGGATTTGGACTTAGAAAAAACGGTTGAGTTTAGGGTGAGCTTGTAGCAGGAACATTGTGTAGCTTGCTGTTTCGCTTCGCTTTAAAAATTTTTTTTTTGCGTGTCAGTTGCTTATGATCGGGCCTTTGCTATTGTTGATCGTTCAAAGTCGCTCCCTAGCTTGTTCTTTTGTGCTCGCTTCGTACGGTCAATCTTTGTGTGCAGTCGGCTTTGTTTTTGGTATGCGTTTTTCCTGCAATGTACGGGGTGCATGTAAAGCTTTGTTCTGCAAAAAAAACGTTTTTTCTTTGGGGTATTCGTACTGTGCTTTAGCGAAAACTTATCCCAACCTAGAGGGACCCGGGAAGCTGGTGTCGCTTATACTTTGCAAAACCCTTACCTAAATTTTTTCCCTTCAGCGTTGTTGGAAAAATTGTTTTTATTGGGCTTTCCCTAATAACGCAATTTCCCCACAGCTGCGAAACCCTGGTTCATTTAAATTGCTGACTACTTTTTGAAGAAGGGAGGCACATAAAAATCCCCCCTTTACGGGGGCTAGGGAAAAAAACTTTTTTGTTTCCCCAGGGGGAAGATGATACACCCTAGGGGAGCAAAAGGGGTCATTTAAAGTGCAGCGGGGTTTGGGCCCGGGTTTAAATTCAGCGTCGTTGGCACTTGAGCTGGGCAAAAATCAATCTTGGGCAAACTGGGGAACAGAGGCTTCGAAAAGGGAAGAATTTTGAAAAGGGAAAGGGGAAAAGGAGGCGGTTTTCGCATTCTGAAAAAAGATTTCAGTTTAAAAAAACCCCGTAAAAGTTTTTCCCCGGGTTTCAATGAGGCCGGAACAGGGGAAAATTTTTCAAAAAGTTTCAAAAACGGGGCTCGAGCTTGAGGTGGCCGGAAAAAAGCACTGGGCAGCTTTGGGTTCAATACAGCATTTTTGGGGTTTTAAAGGGGCCCCAAAAAGGAATTTAGGGCGGTTTAACTGACGTGGTTTTTGGGATTTTCAAGTAGTAAAAGACCACGTGTGGGTGATATACATGTATCCCCGGGCCAAAATTATGTAAGACCTTCAATTGAAAAGGCGGCAGTTGGTCAACCCCGGGTGGATTTTGTGAGACAGCAAAAAAAAGTTTTTTCCAGGCTGGTAAAAGCGAATTTTGGTGTCCAAAATTTTGGAGGGCTGGTGCAGTTATTCTGATTTGATAACCTGCTGGAGTTTGGGGACCAGGGGTTTTGTTCCCCTGTTTTTTTCTGGGATCGGGGATTTAAACCCAACTGCATTGGAGGGGGCCCGGGTTTGGGCTGTACCTTCAAAACGAACCGCTCCTTGTCCGACCCGGGCCCCGGTCTCTCTTTTCAACAGTCTGGCGGGGACCCGGGGATCGAAACTTTGGGGAAAATAAAGTGCCAGCGGAGGGAGGCGTCTCCGTCACCCAAAACCAAATAAACCTGGTGAGCCCCCGGCTTCTCCCCTTATGGCCCCCCTCCCGGAGGGGCCCAAACTATTTATGGAGCATTCGACAACCAATTTCCCAGAGAGGCACCAGCCAGAACGACACCACTTGAAAACGTCATCGGGAGAAAAAGGGCAAAGCCTGTCGTCTGCTTCAGGTGAAATTAAAGTAGGTAACATCTTTCCCAAACTCCCCCCATAAAAACCCTTTAAACCCATGGGGAAAAAATCTCTAATACCCCTAGTAAAAAATGTCCCCTAGAGAATTTAAAAAAAAGGGTTTAGGGCCCCCTTAAATTTTTGCGAAAGTTTTATTTCCCTTCGGGGAAAAACTCAAAACCAAAACAAAAGGAAAAATCCCTTTTAGAGTTTCTGGGCATATTGCTCACTTGCCCAGAAAAGGAATATTACCCCTTTCAGGAATACTTCTTTGAATTCCCCCGGGTTTTATTGGAAAATTTGGGGGGGAAAGCTACTTTTCCGTTCCTTTGCAAAAATTTATTTTACAGTGCAAATTTTACACGGGGGTACTTGATGTAGGGGTCTCAAAAGGTTTCCCATAAAAAATTGCCCCATGTTTTTAAAGGGGTTAATAACCCTTACTACTTTTAAACTTGTGTCCTAAAACCTAAAATGATTAATGTTTTTCCCAGTGTTGGCCTTTAACTGGGCAAAAAAAACCCCAAAGGGTTGTCTGGGGAAATTTTTTGCCCTACCCTTTTGGACGACTCCGATTGGGAATACCCACTTTTTTTTTATGGGGAACCCCCGGGCCCGGAGTCTCGAAAATTTCAAGTGAAAAAGACCCCGATAAAAGCCTTTCCCTTTTCCCCGGGGTTTTGCGGGGTTTTGCCAGATGTCTCTGTTTCCTTTCCCCGAGGGCCCTGTCCTTCCGGGAGGAAAAAAAAAAGGGGACCTTTTTTAAAAATTCGCTTTTCAGGCGCCATGGGTAAACCCTTTTTGGGGGTCTTCCAGAAGTATGATTTAAAAAAATGTTTTATTTGGTTTGCACTGAGACTGGTTAAGGAGATAGAAAGCCGGCAATTTTTACGCAGGTTAGGGGTTTCCCCAACCCAAAAGTATGACTTCAGATATTAAAATAAGCTCATAATACGTCATCGGAGGTACTTGGGAAAATTAAAAATAACCTTGTATAAAATCACAAAAGAATTTTATTGGGCCAAAATTTAAAGAAAGATGTAAAGAATCATTTAGGTGTTGCCGAGAATGTGGGAAATTAAAAAACCCGGGAACTTTTCCTTTAAAACCTGCACCTCCCAACCAAAAACCTGTGATGGAGAACCTTTTGCAAAATTTAATTATAAAATTGTGTAGGCCCCAATCCCAAATTTTCAAAGTCTGGAAATCAGTATTTATTTACAATTATGGAAAAAGAAACCCGGGATATCCTGGGCGTTCCATTGCGTAGTATAAATTTACTAAAGATTCTAAAAGCTTTAACAAAATTTCATTTTTGTTTTGGCATTCCTAAAATTTATACAAATGGATCAAGGTACAAAACTTCCTCCCAAAAGCTTTTTGGGCCCCAGTATTAAACTGGGTTTTAGGGATAATTACAACTTACCCACTCCCCTATCCCCTCAGTCCCAAGGCCCCTTTGGGAAAAGTTTCCCACAAAACTTTTAAAAAAAAATGTGAGAAGTTTTTTTTGCATGCACTTTCCGACGATTGGGTGGGGAATCTTCAACCTTTTGTTGGGGTTTCAGTACGAAAAGGAGGGTGCAAGAGTCTACGGGGTTTATAGTCCTTTTGAGCTGATCTTTGGGCAAATTTTCGAGGTCCTTTTCCCCGGGGGTTTTGCTCAAAAAGGTTGGATGGGAAGCCCGAAAAGTTTTCACCCACTCTAAAACCCGCCCTTAAAGGTTGCAGGTGGCAGTGAGTTACCCCAGGCAAAACCAAAAGATAGTCAAATTTAAGAGGGAAACAGAAGGTAGGGAACAAAAGGGGCCAATTCCGCTCCTTCCATCCAGGGAAAAAGGTGTTGGTGCGGGAAACCCTTATTACCGGGCCCCCACCCCTTTTAAAAAAGCTAAAATTTAAAGGGCCCTAGGCAGATAGAAAGTAGATTATCTGTTTTAAAATTTATTTGGTAGCTCCCATTGATAAGACCCCAAAAACAAAAATTTACCACTTTAAACCCAAAAAATAAAGGGGCCTTTCATACCCAGATAAAGCCCCAGTAAGGACTCTGTCCTCTACCCTCTGAGGAGATCTGACTCTTTCCTCAAAAATTTTTCTAAAATTAATAAAAAACTTTAAAAATTCTGTCCCCCTCAAGGACCCTAGCCGTTAATGGTTTGGTTTATCAAAAATTTAAAAGCAAAAAAATTTTAAAACTGAGCTTCTAAGTCATTTTTCCTTAAATTTTTTTTTCGGATGTCCCAAAAAAATTTTTACGTTGGGTTTCCCCATGATGTAGTTTGGGGGAAAAATCAAAACCAATTAAACTCCCCCCCTTCAGAGAAAATCCTGAAAAGCAAAGGCTACTTCAGCAGGAAGTAGACTTCTTGTTAGAACAGGGGTTTAGTGGGAGGAGTCTCTAGCCCATGGGCTTCCCCGTGTTTCCTAGTAAAAAAAGGGTGATGGGGGTTTCGTATGTGCAAAAGAATAACCCCCTTTAAAATGAACGAGGTCACAATAAAAGATGGGTTACCCCCTTTTCCCCGTCTGGATGGGGGTAATTTACTTTTTTGGGGTAAGGTACTTTTGTGTCCAAATTAGGTCTCCTTAAAGGTTCTATCAGGGACCTTTGACAGAATTAAAGGGGAAAGGGAAAACTCTGCCTTCGTAATTCCAAAGGGGGCCCTTATCAGTATACAGTTACCCCCCCTTTGGAAAAGAAAAAATTCCCCCTCTTCATTCCAAAAATTTGTCCCTCCGGCTATTAAAGGGGCTTGAAGGCCCCGGCAGCATACCCCAGATGATTTTTTGTTGTGGTGTCTGATACTTGGGTCAACACCTATTAGACTTAAAGCTTGTTTGAGGGCCTTTAAGAAATTCCCCAAATTTAAAAGTTAATTTATTTTAAATCTTTCCCTTTGGCCAGGGCCCCTATCCCCTTTTTAGGCCATGAAGTAGGTAGTGGTAATGTTGCACCCCAAAATTGCTAAAGTTCTTTTTTGATTTTTTAAAAATTATAGTTCCTCATGATAGGAAATCCCCTTCAAAAGTTTCCCAGGGATGTTTGGATTTTACAGAAGGGTTCTGTAAGAATTTTTCAGATTTTTGTAGCCCCTTTTTCCTTTTAAACCGTCTAAAAGTTTCCCCTTTTTTTGGCGTAAAATTGTTAAAATGTTTTTAAAAAAGCAAAAAGATTTTTTGTGCTCTGAAACCCCTTCCCCCTGTCTCCAGAAATTCCCAAAAACCCTTTTCATTAAGGTTGATGCTTGGATCTGGGGGTTTGGGGGGGTAATATTTCAAATCGGGGAAAAAAGGGCTGCAGCCAAACGCATACTTTTTAGCTAAGTTCCAGGCCACCAAAACAAAAGAGTTTTTTTTACCATTGAAAAAGAAGGGCCCCCGCGCTTTGGGAATGGGGTTTGGGGGCATTTTGATTTTTTTGGGGGGCCCAGACTTTGCAGGTGGTCACAGTTTTACAGTGATCACAACCCGTTTTGTCATCTCCAAGGGCCCCCGAAAAATCCAAAAAAACAAGGCTTATGCGTTTTGGGCGTCAGGCTGCGCCCTACAAAAATCAGAATTCTTTTTATTGCCGGCAAAAAAAAAATTTTTGTTGGGAGGGCCCCTTTGGCAAAAAGTTAGTTTTTTATTTTATTTTTGGTTAGGGTGTATTTGTTTGGTTTAAACCCTTTTTAAGGTTTTTTTTTTTTTATCCCCCGATGGGGGGTTTTTTTTTTTTTTTTGTGAGGGGGGCGGGCTAACCCTCCCCTGTATCTTGGACCTAGCTAGCCTGGCGACGGGTGTTCACTCTAAGTTTAGGGTTTGGTTTTTTTGGGCACTCGAAAGCTGAAAATCCCATCTAAGAGTTTTGGGTGGTGGGGAGGATAGGCCGGGTTCCCCTTATTTTTTTGCCCTGGGGGGGCACGGGTTACCACTGGGGAGGTGGCAGCCTTAATTTTTAGCCTTTCGGGGGTGGGGGTTTGGGATGCCAAAGGGACGGAAACCCTTTTTTCGGCCATGGGCCCCACCTCTTTACAGGCTTTCTCCCCCAACCAGCGAACCAGGGGTTTCTAAGAGTTTATGATGGGGCCCATCGTTTTTAATAGTGACCGGGTTTTTTTGCCAATAGTTGGGGGGGATTGACAATCCCCGAGGATTTTGTGGGGTACCTCTCCGGGCTGCCCTTTTTCATTCCCAAAATTTGGCTGGTTGAAGGGACGGTTGCTATCTTGTGGTTTTTATTTCTGCTTGTTACCCTGGGGGGGGGGTGCATATATTTATCACTGTAAAAGTTTTACATATTGCTTTTTTTAAATTTGGGGAAGGATAAATTTAAAACTAAACTTTTTTTACTGTGTTTTTTTGCTCCCCTTCACCTGGGATAACAGGCCCTTTTTAAATTCCCAGGTTTTAATGTGATGGTGGTTTGGGGGTGGTGATGGTGATGGTTGGTGATGGTGGTGGTGGGGGGTTTTTATAGTGATGATATTTGGGGGTGGTTTATTGGGGGGTGTGGTGGTTTCTGGTGGTGGTTTGGGGGGTGACGGTGATGGTGAAGGTTGGGGATGGTTTTGGGAAAGTGGTGATGGTGGTGGGTGGTTGGGTGGGGTGATGGTGATGGTGTGGGTTGGGTGGTGGTGATGGGGTTTGGGTTTATTGGGTTTGGGGGTGATGGTGGTGGTTTGGGTGGTGTGGTGTGGTTTGTGTTTGGGTTTTGATGGTGGTGGTGATGCTTTTTGATGGTGATAGTGGTGGGGTTTGTGATTTGGGGGTGAAAGTAGGTTTTGTTTGGGGGTGGTGATGGTTTGGGGATGGTTGGGGGTGGTGATGATGGTGATGGTGGAGGGGGGATGGTGAGGGTGATGGTGGTTTGGGGGTGGGGAGGATGGTGAGGGGGATAGAGGGGATGATGGTGAGGGTGAGGGGATTGTGGGGGTGGTGGTGGTGGTTTGGGGATGGTGGAGGTGGGGGGTGGTAAATTTGGGGGGGTGGTGGTTTTGGTGGGGTCCCTTTTTGGTGGTGGTGGTGATGGTTGGGGGGTGGTGATGGTGGGGGGTGGGGGAGGGGGGTTTTTGGTGGTGATGGTGGTGGCGGTGGTGATGGTGGTTTTGGCATTGATGGTTTGGGGGTTTGGTTTTGGTGGTGGAGATGGAGGTGGGGGTGATGGTGGTGGTTGTGAGATTTGGGGGGTTGGGGGTGGTTATGGTGGTGTTGGTGATTTATGCGGTTGTAGTGGTTTGGGGGCCTGGTATTTATGGTTGGGGGTGATGGTGGTGGTTTTGGGGATTTGGGGTTGGGGGTTGGGGGTTTGGGGGTGGTGATGGTGGAAACGAGGGGGGTGGTGATGGGGGGGGGTGATGGTGGTGGTTATTTGGGGGGGTGGGTTTAAGGGGGGGTGATGTGGTGGTTGAAGGTGGTGGTCTGGTGGTGGTGATGGTGGGGTGATGGGTTCGTTGTGATGGGGATGGTTTGGGGTTAGTGGTGATGGTGGTGGTGATGGTGGTGGTGGTTTTGGCGGGGGGTGGTTTATGGTGGGAAGGTGATCGGTGTTAGTGGGGGTGGTTGTGATGATGATGGTGATTTATGGTGGTGGTGGTGGTGGGTGGTGTTTGGGGGTTTATGATGGTGGTGGTGATGGTGATGGGGGGTGATGGTGGTGGTGGTGGTGTTGTGAAAAATTGGTGGTGATGGTGGTGGGTTTAGGGTTTTGATGGTGGTGGTGGTGATGGTTTTTGGTTTGGGGGTGGTGGTGGTTTTCGTGATGGGGGGGGGTGATGGTGGTGGTGGTGGTGGTGGTTTGGGGGTGATGGGGTGATGGTGGGGTGGTGGTGGTTTGGGAAAGGTGGTGGTGGTGATGGACGGGTGGTGGTGGGTGACCCGGGGTGGTGGGGGTGGGTGGTGCTGGTTGGGGGGTGATGTGGTGGTAAATGATTTTTGATGGGTGGTGGTGGTTGTTGTGGTGGTTTTTATGGTGGTGGGGGTGGGGGTGATGTTTGGGGGGTGGGGTGTTTGGGGGGGAAAGGTGGTGGGTTTGGGGATGGTGATGGTGGTGATGGTGGTGGGGTTGATGGTTTGGGGGTGGTGGGGTGGGTGATAGTGGTGGTTTTAAGTTTATGGTGTGGTGGTGGTGCTGAAGGTTATGGTTTGGGGGTTTTTGTGGTGGTGGTGATGGTGGTGGTGGGGTTTGGGAGTGATTTTTGATGGTGGGGCATGGTGGTGGTGGTGATGGTGGTGATGAAAGGTGGTGGGGGTGGTTTATAATGGTGGTGATGCTGGTGATTGTGGTGAAAGGTTGGTGGTGATGGTTGTGAAAAAGGTTGGGTTTTTGGGGGGTGGTTTGTGATGGTGGTGGTGGTTGGTGGTTGTGTGGTGGTGGTGGTGTGATGGTGGTGGTGGTGGTGGTGATGGTGGGGTGGTGAGTGTTGTGGGATGGTGTTGGTGGTGGTGGTGGGTGGTGGTGATGGTGGTGTGGTGATGGTGGTGGTGATGGTGGTGGTGATGGTGGTGGTGAGGTGGTGGTGATGGTGGTGGTGAGGGGGGGGGGGTTTTTGGTTTTTTTTT
>NC_069474.1:28886101-28893081 GCF_026875155.1 Cherax quadricarinatus | reverse complement strand
TTAAAAAAACCCTGAAGCATTGAAAAAATCGAAAAATATGGTAAAATGCTGTTTTACTGCACATTTCGACGATTTGGAGCATTTAGAACACTTTTCAGTCAAACCTGATTTTTTAGCTAAAATTCATGGATTTTCAAACTTTTTTATCAGAATTACTGATGGAATTGAAATTTTCGAGCATTTTCAACATTTTAAAGTATATTACATATTTTTCAAAAGTCCTATAAAATTTTGATGAAATTCAGAAATAATTTTGAATATTTCATATATTTTTTAAAAATACCTGAAGCATTGAAAAAATCGAAAAAATATGGTAAAATGATGTTTTACTGCATATTTCGACGATTTTCAGCATTTAGAGCACTTTTCAATTAAACCTTACTTTTTAGCTAAAATACATGGATTTTCACACTTGAAATATTTATTGACACAATACTACACTAAAATGTCATTTTTAAGTTACTTTCAGCATAAAATTCAATTCCATCAGTAATTCTGATAAAAAAGTTTGAAAATCCATGAATTTTAGCTAAAAAATCAGGTTTGTCTGAAAAGTGTTCTAAATGCTCTAAATCGTCGAAATATGCAGTAAAACATCATTTTACCATATTTTTCGATTTTTTCAATGCTTCAGGTATTTCATATATTTCACGTATTTCACATATTTCATATATTTTTTAAAAATACCAAAAGCATTGAAAAAATCTAAATATACGGCAAAATGATGTTTTACTACATATTTCGACGATTGATTTTTGCCAGCTCAAGTGCCAACGACGCTGATTCACCTTGAGACAACCCAGCTGCTCTATACTGAACATTTTGCTCTGTAGGTGTATCATCTTCCTCCTGCGAGAACATAGTAGTTTTTGCCCTAGCTCCCGTAGAGGGAGGAGTCTGATGTGCCATCTCTTCTTCTATAAGTTTGTCAGCAATCAGTGAACGCAGTTGCGCAGCTGTGAGAGTGCGTTTGTATGAAATGCCAATGGAACGAGCAATTTGCCAACAACGCTGTAGGGACAATTTAGGTAGGTTATGTAAAGTATATGCCGACACCAGACGTCTGACTCGTCTAGGTGGCATAAGTTATTCGCTATGCACAGTACGATTGCAGAGTACCCCAACGTAACACTTTAATTTGCAGAACACGCTTAGCTATGCACAGTACGATTGCAGAATACGCATGGAAGCAAAGCTGACTGCAAAATTCTCCACACCGAACAGGCTAGTAACAACTGACACGCAAAATTTGTAAAGCAATGCCAGACAGCAAGCTGCACAATGTTCCTGCTACGAGCTTCACCCTAAGCTCAACCGTTTCTCTAAGTCCAGCTCAACTCTCGGACAGGCTACCCATATTACAACCCAGGATTCCAAATGGCCTGTTACCCCGGGTGTAATGGGGGCAAATAAAACACAGTAGAAAAAGTTTAGACTTATATTATCCTTCACCCGTTTAGAACAGCAATATGTACACTATGTACAGTGACAAGTATAGTGCACTCCATGGTAAGCAAAGCAGAAATAGAAGCCACAAGATAGCAGACCGTGCTTCAACCAGCTCTAGAATGGAAATGACAAGGGCAGACAGGAAAGCGGTACCCACATAACCTCTGCGATTGCCAAAACCATCTTCTTATTGGCTAGAACCTGGTCACTAGTTGAACGACGGGGCCCCATCATCAACTCTTAGCAACCTGGTTCGCTGGTTGGGGGAGATAGCCTGTAAATGAGGGTGTGTACATGCGCCGAATAAAGGTTACGTACTCTTTGCATGCCACAACCACCATCACCACCATCACCATCACCACTATCACCACCACCACCACCATCACCACCATCACCACCACCACCATCACCACCATCACCATCATCACCATCACTACCACCATCACCACCACCACCACCACCATCACCACCGCCATCACCATCACCATCACCACTATCACCACTATCACCACTATCACCACTATCACCACCACCACCATCACCACTATCACCACTATCACCACTATCACCACCACACCACCACTACCATCAATTACCATCACCTCCACCACCACAATCACCACAACCACCACAACCACCAATACCACCATTACCACCACCACGACCATCACCACCACCTCCATCGTCATCATCACCATCATCACCACCACCACCACCTTGTCCACCACCACCATCCCCACCACCATCACCAACACCACCACCATCACCATCACCACCACCACCACCTCCATCACCACCACGACCATCACAACCACCACCATCACAATCACCATCACCACTACCACCACCCCCTTCACCATCCTCACCACCACCACCATCACCAACACCACCATTATCACCACCACCACCACCATCAACACCACCATCACCACCACCACCACCACCACCATCATCACCATCACCATCATCACCACTACCACCATCACCACAACCATCACCACCACCACCACCATTACCACCACCACCACCATCACCACCACCACAACTACCACCACCAGCACCACTAACACACCACCATCATCATCACCATCACCACCATCACCATCAACATTACCACCACCACCATCACCACCATCACCACCACCACGACCATCACCATCACCACCACCTCCATCACCATCACCATCACCACTATCACCACCACCATCACCATCACCACTATTACCACTATCACCACTATCACCACTATCACCACCACCACCATCACCACCACCACCATCACCACCATCACCATCACCATCACAACCATCACCACCACCACCATCACCATCACCATCACCATCACCACCATCACCACCACCATCACCACTACCATCACCACCTACACCATCACCACCACCACCACCACAACCACCATCACCCCCACCTTCACCACCACCATCACCACCACCATCACCACCACCACCATCACTATCACCACCACCACCATCACCACCATCACCACCACCATCACCACCACCACCATCTCTACCATCACCATCACCACTACCACCACCATCACCAACACCAAAACCACCACCACCACCATCACCACCACCATCACCACCACCACCACCACAACCATCACCACCATCACCACCGTCACCACAATCACCACCGCCGCCACCATCAATACCATCACCACAACCACAACCATCACCACCACCACCACCACCACCATCATCATCATCATCATCATCACCATCACCACCATCACCACCACCACCATTACCACCACCAGCACCACCACCACCACTACCATCATCATCACCATCACCACCATCACCACCACACCATCACCATCACCACAACCATCACAACTACCATCACCACCACCACCAATACCACCACCACCACCACCATCACCACCACCAGCACCACCATCATCATCTCCATCACCACCATCACCACCACCATTACCACCACCATCACCATAACCATCACCATCACCACTACCACAACCATTACAACCATCACATCATCTTCAGCACCACCACCATCACCATCATCTTCACCACCACCACCATCACCACCTTCACCACCACAAAAATCACCATGACCACCACCAGCACCACAACCATCACCAACACCACCACCACCACCATCACCATCACCACCATCCCCACCATCCCCACCATCACAACCATCACCACCACCATCACAACCATCACCACCACCATCACAACTATCACCACCACCATCATCACCACCACCACCACCATCATCACCACCCTCACCACCATCATCAACATCCTCACCACCATCACCACCACCATCATCACCACCATCACCGTCACAACCATCACCACCACCACCATCACCACCACCACCACCATCACCACCATCACCACCATCGCCATCACCACCACAACCACCATCACCACCATCACCTTCACCATCACCTTCACCATCACCATCACCACCATCACCACCACCACCACCATCACCATCACCACTGTCACCACCACCACCATCACCACCACCACCACCAACACCACCATCATCATCACCATCACTACCACCATCGCCGCCACCACCACCACCATCACCACCACCACCACCACAACCACAACCATCACCACCACCATCACCACAACCACCACCACCACCACCATCAATACCATCACCTCCACCACCACAATCACCACCATCACCACCACCACAACCACCACTACCACCATTACCACCACCACGACAACCAACACTACCACTATTACCACCACCACCACCATCACCACCACCACCACCACCACCACCATCATCATCACCATCATCACAACCACCACCTTCACCACCACCACCATCCCCACCACCACCACCATCACCACCACTACCACCATCACCAACACCACCACCATCACCACCACCACCACCATCACCACCACAACCATCATAACCACCAACATCACAATCACCATCACCACCTCCACCACTACTACCACCTTCTCCATCCTCACCACCACCACCACCACCACCACCACCACCACCATCATCACCATCATCACCACCACCACCACCACCACCACCATCCCACCACCACCATCATCATAACCACCATCACCATCATCACCACAACCATCATCACCACCACCACCACCACCATCACAACCACCACCACCACCATCACCACCATCACCACCACCACCACCACCATCACAACCACCACCACCACCACCATCACAACCATCACCACCACCATCACCACAATCACCAGCATCACCACCATTATCACCACCTCCATAACCACCACCATCATCACCACCATCACCACCACCACCATGACCACCATCACCATCACTACCACCATCACCACCACCATCACCATAACCACCACCATCACCACCACCACCATCACCTTCAGCACCACCACCATCACCATCATCTTCACGACCACCATCACCACCTTCACCACCACAACCATCACCATCACCACCGTCACCACAACCACCACCACCGCCACCATCAATACCATCACCACCATCAATACCATCACCACCACCACAACCATCACCACCACCACCACGTTCACCACCAGCACCAACTCCACCATCATCATCACCACCATCACCACCACCACTATTATCACCACCAGCACCACCACCACCAGCACCACCACCATCATCACCACCTCCACCACCACCATCACCACTACCGTCACCACCACCACCATTACCACCACCACCACTACCACCATCGCCACCACCATCACCACCACCAGCACCACCATCATCATCATTATCACCATCACCATCACCACCACCACCATAACCACCACCACCATCACCATCACCATCACCACCACCACCACCATTAGAACCACCACGACCACCATCACTACCATCACCACCACCATCACAACCATCAACACCACCATCAGAACCATCACCACCACCATCACAACCATCACCACCACCACCACCATCATCACCACCCTCACCACCACCACCACCATCATCACCATCACCACCACCATCATCACCACCATCACCATCACAACCATCACCACCACCACCATCACCACCATCGCCATCACCACCACAACCACCATCACCACCACCACCTTCACCATCACCTTCACCACCACCATTACCATCACCACCATCACCACCACCACCATCACCACTATCCCCACCTCCACCATCACCACCACCACCACCACCTCCATCACCACCATCACCATCACTACCACCATCACCACCACCACCAATATCACCACCATCACCACCACCATCACGACCACCACCACAACCATCACCACAACCACCACCACCACCACCACCATCAATACCATCACCTATACCACCACAATCACCACCATCACAACCACCACCACCACCACCACAACCACCACTACCACCCTTACCACCACCACCATCATCACCACCACACCCCCATCACCACCATCTCCCACACCACCACACCATCACACCACCACCATCACCACCACCTGCAACCACCATCATCATCATCATCACCATCACCACCACCACCACCACCACCACCATCACCATCACCATCACCACCACCTCCACCATTAGAACCACCACGACCACCATCACTACCATCACCACCACCACACAACCATCAACACCACCATCAGAACCATCACCACCACCATCACAACCATCACCCACCACACCACCGTCATCACCACCACCACCTTCACCATTTCCACCACCATCACCACCATCACCACCACATCACCACCACCATCCCATCACCACAACCAAACCCCCACCACCACCACCATCAATACCATCACCTATACCACCACAACCACCACCATCACCACAAACCACCACCACCACCACCACCATCAATACCATCACCTATACCACCACAATCACCACCACCACCACCACCATCACCATCACCATCACCACCACTACCACCCATTACCACCACCACCATCATCACCACCATCACCACCATCACCACCATCACCACCACCACCACCACCACCATCATCATCATCACCATCATCACCACCACCACCACCTTCACCACCATCACCACCACCACCACCACCATCACCACCACCACCATCACAATCATCACAAACACCACCATCACAATCACCACCACCACCACCCTCACCACCACCACCACCAAAACCATCATGACCATCACCATCATCATCACCACCATCACCACCACCACCACAACCACCACCACCACCATCACAACCACCATCAACACCGTCACCACCACCACAACCACCACCATCACAACCACCACCTCCACCATCACAACCATCACCACCTCCATCACAACCATCACCACCACAATCACCACCATCACCACCACCAGCACCATGACCACCACCACCATCAATATCACTACCACCATCACCACCACCATCACCATCACCACCACCATCACCTTCAGCACCACCACCATCATCTTCACCACCACCACCTTACCTCCTTCACCACCACCACCCCACCACCATCACCATCACCACAATCAACCAGCACCATCATCATCCACCA
>NC_069474.1:28876101-28883601 GCF_026875155.1 Cherax quadricarinatus | reverse complement strand
CCACCACCATCACCATCACCACCACCACCAACACCATCACCACCACCATCACCACCACCACAATCTTCACCACCATCATCACCACATTCACCACCACCATCACCACCAGCATCACCTCCAGCATCACCACCACCATCACTTCCACCACCACCACCATCACCACCACCATCACCACCACCACCATCACCACCACCATCAGTACTATCGCCACCACCACCACCACCACCATCACCACCACCACCACCATCACCACCACCATCATCACCACCACCACCATCACCACCACCACCACCACAACCACCACCACCACCATCAATGCCATCACCACCACCATCACCACGACCACCACCATCACCACCACCACCATCACCACCTCCTCCATCACCAACACTACCATTACCGCCACCACCTCCACCAATACCATCACCACCACCTCCACAACCACCACCACCACAATCACCATCACCACCACCATAACCCTCACCATCCTCACCACCACGACCACCATCACCACCATCACCATCACCTCCACCACCACCATCACGATCATCACCACCACCACCATCACCACCACCACCACCACCACCATCACCACCATCACAACCACCATCACCACCATCACAACCACCATCACCATCATCACAACCACCACCACCATTACAGCCATCACCACCACCATCACAACCATCTCCACCACCATCACCACAACCATCACCAACACAATCACCACCATCACCACCACCACCATCACCACCACCACCAAACCCCCATCATCACCATTACCACCACCACCACAATACCACCACCTCCACCATCACCACCACCGCCACCATCACCACCATCACCAACATCACCACCACCACCATCAACACCACCACCACCACCACCATCATCATCATCATCATCATCATCACCACCAACACCACCACCACCAACACTACCACCTTCACCACCACCACCATCACCACCACCATCACCACCACCACCATCACCACCACCATCAATACCATCGCCACCACCACCACCACCACCACCACCATCACCATCACCACCACCACCATCACCACCACCACCATCACAAACACCACCACCCCCATCAGAACCGTCAAAACCATCACAATCATCACCACCTCTATCACCACCACCACCACCATCACCACCACCACCACTATTATCACCACCATCACCATCTCCACCACCACCACCATCACGACCACCACCACCACCACCATCACCACCATCACCGTCACTACCACCATCACCACCACCATCACCACCATCACCACCACCACCACCATCACCACCACCACCATCACCACCACCACCACCACCATCACCACCACCATCACCACCACCCCCATCAACACCACTACCACCACCACCACCACCACCACCACCACCATCATCACCACCATCTCCATCACCACCACCATCAACATCATCACCACCACTACCACCATCACCACCTTCACCACCACCATCACCACCACCACCATCACCACCACCACCGCTACCATCACCACCACCACCATCACCACCACCACCACCATCACCACCACCGCCACCATCAACACCACCATCACCACCACCACCATCACCACCACCATCAATACCATCACCACCACTACCACCACCATCAACACCACCACCATCATCACCACAAGCACAACCACCACCACTATCAATACCATCACCACAACCACAACCATCACAGCCACCACCACCATCACCACTACCTCCTCCATCACCACCTCCGCCATCATCACCACCACCATCACCACCACCACCATTAACACCATCACCACCACCACCACCACCACCACCACCATCACCACCATCACCACCACCATCACCCTAACCATCCTCACCACCACCATCACAACCATCACCACCACCATCACAAGCATCACCATCACCCACACCACTACCACCACCATCACCACCACCACCACCATCATCATCACCACCACACCACACCACCACCATTACCACATTACCACCACCATTACCATCACCTTCACCACCACCACCACCCCCACCATCTCCTCCACCACCACCATCACCACCAAACCCCCATCACCACCACACCACCACCACACACCACACCATCACCACCAACCACCATCACCCACCACCACACCACCACCATCACCACCACCACCACCACCATCCACCACCATCACCCACCATCCACCACCACACCACACCACCCACCACCTTACCACCACCACCTCCACCACCCCACCATTCACACCACACACCATAATCACCACCACCCCCACCTCCACCATCACCACCATCACCACCACCCACACATCCAACCATCACCCATCCACTCACCATCACCATCACACCACTACCCCACCCATCACCACAACCATCACCACCACCACCACCACCACCACCACCATCACCACCACCACCACCACCACCTACCCACCACCACACCACCACCACCACTATTACCACCACCACCATTTCACACCACCACCTCCACCATCACCACCATCACCACCACCACCACCATCATCACCATCATCACCATCACCATCATCACCACTACCCCCACCATAACCACAACCATCACCACCACCACCATCCACCATCAACCACCACCCACACCTTCACCACCACCACCCCACCACACCACCCACACATACCTCACCACCACCACCACCACCATCACCACCATCACCAACCCACCACCACCACCACCAGCACCACCACCATCATCACCACCTCCACCACCACCATCACCACTACCTCACCACCACCACATTACCACCACCACCACCACCACCCATCACCACCAAACATCACCACCACCAGCCACCACCATCATCATCATCATCACCATCACCACCACCACCACCACCACCATCAACCATCACCACCACCACCACCATTAGAACCACCACGACCACCATCACAACCATCACCACACCATCACACACCATCAACACCACCATCACAACCATCACCACCACCATCACAACCATCACCACCACCACCACACCATCATCACCCACCCTCACCACCACCACCACCATCATCACCATCACCACCACCATCATCACCACCATCACCATCACAACCATCACCACCACCACCATCACCACCATCGCCATCACCACCACAACCACCATCACCACCATCACCTTCACCCACCTTCACCACCACCAATACCATCACCACCATCACCACCACAACCATCACCACTTTCACCACCACCACCATCACCACCACCACCACCTCCATCACCACCATCACCATCACTACCACCATCACCACCACCACCAATACACCACCACACCACCATCACCACCACCATCACGACCACCACCACAACCATCACCACACACCACCACCATCACCACAACCACCACCACCAACACGACCACCACCACCATCAATACCATCACCAATACCACCACACCACCACCACACCACCACCATCATCATCAACACCATCATCACCACCACCACCACCTTCACCACCATCACCACCACCACCACCACCACCACCACCACCATCACCACCACCACCATCACACATCACACAACCACCATCATCACAATCACCACCACCACCACCCTCACCACCACCACCACCACCACCATCATGACCATCACCATCATCATCACCACCACCATCACCACCATCACCACCATCACCACCACCACCACCACAACCACCACCACCACCATCACAAACACCATCACCACCGTCCCCCACCACCACAACCACCACCATCACAACCACCACCACCACCATACAACCATCACCACCTCCATCACAACCATCACCACCACAATCACACCATCACCACCACCACCACCATGACCACCACCACCATCACCATCACTACCACCATCACCACCACCATCACCATCACCACCATCACCTTCAGCAACCACCACCATCATCTTCACCACCACCACCTTCACCACCACCACCACCATCACCATCACCACAATCCCCACCTTCACCACTATCCCCACCATCACCGCCATCACCACCATCACCATCACCACCACCATCATCACCACAACCAGCACCATCATCATCACCACCACCACCACCGTCATCACCACACACAACCACCACCACCACCACCACCATCACCACCATCCCCACCATCACCACCATCCCCACCATCACCACCATCACCACCATTAGAACCACCACAACCACCACCACCAGCACCACCACCACCACCACCACCACCACCACCATCACACCACCCACCACCATCATCACCACTACCACCACCACCACCATCACGATAACAAACCACCATCACCACCTCCACCATCACGATAACAAACCACCATCACCATAACCACCACCATCACCACCACCACCATCACCACCACCATCACAACCACCACCTCCACCATCACAACCATCACCACCACCGTCACCACCCCATCACTATCACCCCCACCACCACCATCACAACCAACACCATCACCGGCACTATCACCAACACCATCACCACCATTACCACCACCACCACCATAACCACCACCATCACCACTATCACCATCACCACCACCATCACCACTACCACCACCATCACCATCACCACCACCACCAACACCATTAGCACCACCATCACCACCACCAAAACCTTCACCACCTTCATCACCACATTCACCACCACCGTCACCACCAGCATCACCTCCAGCATCACCACCACCACACCTCCACCACCACCACCATCACCACCACCATCACCACCACCACCATCACCACACCATCAGTACCATCGCCACCACCACCATCACCACCACCACCACCACCATCACCACCACCATCATCACCACCACCACCATCACCACCATCACCACCACCACCACAACCACCACCACCACCATCAATGCCATCACCACCACCACCACCATCACCACCACCACCATCACCACCACCACCGCCACCATCCACCACCACCACCACCACCACCATCACCACCTCCACCACCATCACCACCACCGCCACCATCAACACCACCATCACCACCACCACCATCACCACCACCATCAATACAATCACCACCACTACCACCATCACCACCTTCACCACCACCATCACCACCACCACCATCACCACCACCAACGCCACCATCACCACCACCACCACCACCATCACCACCTCCACCACCATCACCACCACCGCCACCATCAACACCACCATCACCACCACCACCATCATCACCACCAGCACCACCACCACCACTATCAATACCATCACCACAACCACAACCATCACCACCATCCCACCACCACCACCACTACCATCACCACCACGACCACCACAATCACCACCACCTACCATCATCACCACCATCACCACCACAACCATCACCATCACCACCGTCACCACAACCACCCCCACCGCCACCATCAATACCATCACCACCATCAATACCATCACCACCACCACAACCATCACCCCACCACCACGATCACCACCAGCACCACCACCACCCCATCATCATACCACCATCACCACCACCAATATTACCACCACCAGCACCACGAAAACCAGCACCACCACCATCATCACCACCTCCACCACCACCATCACCACTACCGTCACCACCACCAAACCCTTACCACCACCAACCACCATCCACCACCATCACCATCACCAGCACCACCATCATCATCATCATCACCATCACCACCACCACCTAACCACCACCACCACCACACCCACCACCACCAATCTCTACCACACCTCACCATACTATCACCAATACCACCTCATCCATCACCACCACCACCACCTCACCACAACCATCAGCAAACCCTCACCACAACCACCCACCACCACCACGATCAATACCATCACCTCCACCACCACCATCACCACCATCCCCACCACCACCACCACTACCATCACCACCACACCACCACAACTCACCACCACCACCATCACACCACCATCACCACCACAACCATCAACACACCACCCTCACCACAACCACCACCACCGCCACCATCATACCCTCACCACCACAATACTCACCACCAAACCACAACCATCACCACCAACCACGATCACCCCCATCACCACCACCACCATCATCATCACACCATCACCACCCCCAATTTACCACCACCAGCACCACGAAAACCAGCACCACCACCATCATCACCACTTCCACCACACCCTCACCACTACCGTCACCACCACCACCATTTACCACCCCCACCACCATCACCCACCCCATACCACCACCAGCACCACCATCATTCATCATCACCATCACCACCCCCACCTAAACCCACCACCACCATCCCATCACCACCACCACCCCCCATTAGAACCACAAACCCTCCCCACCATCACCACCTCCCCACCATCACCACCATCACCACCATTAGAACCACCACAACCACCACCACCACCACCATCACCATCACCACCACCACATCACCACAACCCGCACCATCATCACGACCACCACCACCGTCATCACCACCACCCACTATCACCACGACACCACCATCACCACCACCATCACCACCACAACCACCACCACCACCAAACACCACCACCATCACCACCGCAACCACCACCACCCACCCACCATCACCACCTCCACCATCACGATAACAAACCCATCACCACCTCACCACCACCACCACCACTACCATCACCATCACCACCATCCCCACTATCACCACCATCCCCACCCTCACCAGCATCACCACCATTAGAACCACCACAACCAAACCCCCACCACCACCACCACCACCACCACCACCCTCATCATCACCACCACCACCATCATCACTACCACCACCACCACCACACCATCACCACCCCCACCATCCGATAACAAACCACCATCACCACCTCTACCCTCACGATAACAAACCACCATCCCCCCATAACCACCACCATCCCCCACCACCACCATCACCACCACCATCACAACCACCACCTCCACCATCACAACCATCACCACCACCGTCACCACCACCCCTCACTATCACCCCACCACCACCATCACCACCAACACCATCACCGCCACTATCACATCACCATCACCACCCTTACCACCACCACCCACCATAACCACCATCATCACCACTATCAAACCCTCACCACCACCATCACCACTACCACCACCCTCACCATCACCACCACACCAACACCACACCAAACCCCCATCACCACCACCACAAACCCTTTACCATCATCATCTCCACATTCACCACCACCATCACCACCAGCATCACCTCCAGCATCACCACCACCTCACCTCCCCCCACCACCCCCATCACCACCACCATCACCACCACCACCATCACCACCACCATCAGTACCATCGCCACCACCACTACCACCACCACCACCATCACCACCACCACCACCACCATCACCACCACCATATCACCACCACCACCATCACCACCATCACCCCCACCACCACCACAATCACCACCACCCCCCATCAATGCCCTCCCCCCCACCACCCACCCACC
>NC_069474.1:28852782-28875601 GCF_026875155.1 Cherax quadricarinatus | reverse complement strand
AAAAATCAAAACAAAAAAGGTAGGGGTCAACAGAGTTAAATCGGAGGCTCCCTAGTAAAGGGCTCTGTTCCACGGGGCACAGTACTCGCCCCCATCTTTTCCCTTTATCCTCAAATCAGACATAAACAGAGATATAACACCATAGCACCGTATCATCCTTTGTGGATGATACTAGGATCTGCATGAGGCTGTCATCTGCTCAGGACGCGGTTAACCTCCAAGAAGATATAAACAAAGTTTTCCAGTGGCAACGGTAAACAATATGATGTTCAATGAGGACAAATTCCAACTACTCCGTTATGGAAAACTGGAGGAGATAATAAGTAGAACAGAGTATACTACTGACTCCGGCCATACAATAGAGCGGAAAAATAATGTAAGGACCTGGGAGTAGTAATGTCTGAGGATCTCACTTTCAAGGATCACAACAGTGCCACGATCGCTCGTGCAAAGAAAATGATAGGATGGATAATGAGAACTTTCAAAACGAGAGATGCCAAGCCCATGATGATCCTTTTCAAATCACTTTGTTCTCTCTAGGCTGGAATACTGCTGTACATTAACATCTCCATTCAAAGCAGGTGAAATCGCAGATCTAGAGAGTGTACAGAGATCCTTTACTGCACGTATAAGTTCTGTCAAGCACCTTAACTACTGGGAACGCTTGGAAGCACTTGACTTGTACTCGTTGAACGCAGAGAGGAGAAATATATCATAATCTACACTTGGAAAATCTTGGAAGGAATGGTCCCAAATCTGCACACAGAAATCACTCCCTACGAAAGTAAAAGACTGGGCAGCGATGCAAAATGCCGCCAATAAAAAGTAGGGGCGCCATTGGTACACTAAGAGAAAACACCATAAGTGTCCGGGGCCCAAAACTGTTCAACAGCCTCCCATCAAGCATTAGGGGAATTGCCAATAAACCCCTGGCTGCCTTCAAGAGAGAGCTGGACAGATACCTAAAGTCAGTGCCGGATCAGCCGGGCTGTGGCTCGTACGTTGGACTGCGTGCGGCCAGCAGTAACAGCCTAGTTGATCAGGCCCTGATCCATCGGGAGGCCTGGTCATGGACCGGGCCGCGGGGGCGTTGATCCCCGGAATAACCTCCAGGTAACCACCAGTCAAGAATACTTTAATACCTAAGATGGCAGTTCAAGGAAGTCATCACGAGATATATGACCCATGAGCGTTTAGAGCTTACCATAATACTGATCCAAGAAACGGAGGTGAGGGTCTTACAGAAAGGGAGGGAAAGAGAGAGAGAGAGAGAGAGAGAGAGAGAGAGAGAGAGAGAGAGAGAGAGAGAGAGAGAGAGAGAGAGAGAGAGAGAGAGAGAGAGAGAGAGAGTCCATGGTGACACTTCCTTGGCCCTTAACTGACACCAGGATACAGCTCCACACCTCACCCCTTGCCACTCATCATATGATAGTTAACATCTTCCCCGTTGCTGCCACCAACAGACTGACTGACCACACTGGGAAAGGTCGACGACCTCGGTGAGAGGAGACCAGCAGGTAGACTGTAAAAACCATACCACGGGTGGGGTTAGAACCAGCGATCAGAGACTCATAAAACTCCAGACCATGACTCTCTGATCGCGGGTTCTAACCCCACCTGTGGTATGGTTTGTTAGCAATCGTGTCGTATGTGTGTGTGTGTGTGTGTGTGTGTGTGTGTGTGTGTGTGTGTGTGTGTGTGTGTGTGTGTGTGTGTGTGTGTGTGTGTATGTGTGTGTGTGTGTGTGTGTGTGTGTGTGGTGTGTGGTGTGTGTGTGTGTATGTGTGTGTGTGTGTGTGTGTATGTGTATGTGTATGTGTGTGTGTGTGTTGTGTGTGTGTGTGTGTGTGTGTGTGTGTGTGTGTGTGTGTGTACATCACATGAATGCAATGCGATTCTTTTAGATAAATGCCAAGGTCCAGGGTGAGAGAGGGAGGGAGGAAGGGGGACGGAGGAAGGATGAATGGAGTGAGAGAGAGAGAGAGAGAGAGAGAGAGAGAGAGAGAGAGAGAGAGAGAGAGAGAGAGAGAGAGAGAGAGAGAGAGAGAGAGAGAGAGAGAGAGAGAGAGAGAGAGAGGGAGAGAGAAGGTTAGGTTAGGTAAGGTTCGTCAGGAAACAGGACAGATGTTTCCTGAAGCGGGTCTTAGTCAGATGATGACCCGCCTAGAGGGAGAAGGTTAACTAAGTAGTGGTATTCATGACTGTCCTTGGACATGCTCCTACATACACCAGCGCCACACAACAACCCATTTAATTAACCTTTCCTCTTTCTCTCTTCTCCTCCTCCTGGTTTCTAAGTGCCTCCATGACCTCTTGTTATCCAGACACTGTGACTTACCATTACAACACAGTGTTCCACTGGAGAGTGAGACAGTGGCATCATCAGTCAGAGTCACAACAGCAACAACAAGCAGAGAGAGTGCATACTCGAGCCTCCAGACAAGGATATGAAGTTCAAGTGTCGTTTAACTAGTAAACAGTCTTACTGCCACTCGTTAACCTTCCAAAGCTAAATTTTCTGCTGGTAAACGAGGGTAGAGGAGGGGAGTAACCGGGGAAGAAAGACGAGGAAGTACAGGAGATTTAGAGGAAGGAAGAGGGGAAGACTGAAGGATTTAATTTTGAAAATAAATTTAATGTTGATGGGCAGTGTGTGATGTCTGCCCCAGCTGGTGATGTCATACGTCAGAGACGTCACTGACACGTCACCGACACGTCACCGACACGTCACCATATCCGTGACGAGGTGATGACGCGTCTGGTCCTTCAGCTTCCTGTCGACCTTTGCGCCACATACAACACACATGTCATCTTGTATACTCAGGATACGTGACTCTCACGATGTATCCTTCCTCTCAGGATACATTCTCACAAGTAACTGTATTAAGTCACCCTTCAGGGGGAAGGAGGGTGACCCAGGATGGTGACCCATTACCAACCAATACCACCACCACTACTACTACTGCCACCATTATCACCACTACTACTACTAGCAATACCACCACTACTACTACCACCATTTCCACCACTACTACTACCACCACTACTACTAATACTACTACCACCATTACCACTACTACTAATACTACCATAACACCACTACTACTACTACCACCACCACCACCACCACCACAATTACTACCACTACCACAACCACCACCACCATTAATAAGTAGAAGACACCAGAATTTATTCATGAATCAGATATGATCACGTACATAACCCCCTCCTCAACCCTCCCCCTTCCCACCTCTCCTCCCCGACCCTCATCCCCTTCCTTCCCCTCCTCCCCTCCCTTACGTGATGTCATAGTTGGCACTGTCCACTACTAATGCCTGCCCCTCCCCTCCTACATTTTCCCCTGCCCCCTCCCCTCCCACATTTCCCCTGCCCCTCCCATACCTCCCCCCTCCCCTCCCCTCCCCCTACCTCGACGTCATTACAAAAACACCTCAGTGAGAGACAGACTAAATTTAAACACCAAACTTGACTAACAAGATTATTATTATTATTGTGTGTATATATATATATATATATATATATATATATATATATATAATATATATTCTCAGGTGATATTAATGCATATTTAAACGTCCCGTAGAAGACAAGACAACATCGGTTTACTGACCCTTGGTCAGTACCTGGTCCTGGCAGCAGTACTCACACATCTATGTCACTTCCCTACTAACCCTTGGTCATAAACCCGGTACTGGCAGCAATACTCCCCACATTTACGTCACTTCCCTACTGACCCTTGGTCATACCTGGTACTGCAGCAGTACTCACAAAATCTACGTCACTTCCCTACTGACCCTTGGTCAGTACCTGGTCCTGGCAGCAGTACCACACATCTATGTCACTTCCCTACTGAACCCTTGGTCATACCTGGGACTGGCAGCAGTACTCATACATCTACGTCACTTCCCTACTGACCCTTGGTCAGTACCTGGTACTGACAGCAGTACTCACACATCTACGTCACTTCCCTACGACCCTTGGTCAGACCCCGGTCCTGACAGCATACTCACACATCTACGTCACTTCCCCACTGACCCTTGGTCAGTACCTGGTCCTGGGAGCAGTACTCATACATCTACGTCACTTCCCTACTGACCCTTGGGCAGTTTTCCCGGTCCTGGCAGCAGTACTCACACATCTACGTCACTTCCCTACTGACCCTTGGTCAGTACCTGGTCCTGGCAGCAGTTTCTCACACATCTACGTCCCCTTCCCTACTGACCCTTGGTCAGTACCTGGTCCTGGCAGCAGTACTCACAACATCTACGTCACTTCCCTACGACCCTTGGTCAGTACCTGGTCCTGGCAGCAGTACTCACACATCTACGTCACTTCCCTACTGAGCTTGGTCATACCTGGTACTGGCAGCAGTACTCCCCACAACTACGTCACTTCCCTACTGACCCTTGGTCAGTACCTGGTCCTGACAGCATACTCACACATCTACGTCACTTCCCCACTAACCCTGTCCAATACCTGGTACTGACAGCATACTCACACATCTACGTCACTTCCCTACTGACCCTTGGTCAGTACCTGGACTGGGAGCAGTACTCACACATCTACGTCACTTCCCTACTGACCCTTGGTCAGTACCTGGGCCGACAGCAGTAGTCACACATCTACGTCACTTCCCTACTGACCCCCTTGGGTTTAAAACCTGTACAACAGCATACTCACACATCTACGTCACTTCCCTACTAACCCTTGGTCAGTACCTGGTACCGGGAGCAGTACTCACACATCTACGGGCACTTCCCTACTGACCCTTGGCAGTACCTGGGACTGGCAGCAGTAACTCACACATCTACGTCACTTCCCTACTGACCCTTGGTCAGTACCTGGTACTGACAGCAGTACTCACACATCTATGTCACTTCCCTACTGACCCTTGGTCAGTACCTGGTACTGGCAGCAGTACTCACACATTTTATGTCACTTCCCTACTGACCCTTGGTCAGTACCTGGTACTGGCAGCAGTACTCACACATCTACGTCACTTCCCTACTGACCCTTGGTCAGTACCTGGTACTGGCAGCAGTACTCACACATCTACGTCACTTCCCTACTGACCCTTGGTCAGTATCTGGTACTGGCAGCAGTACTCACACATCTATGTCACTTCCCTACTGACCCTTGGTCAGTATCTGGTACTTTGGGAGCAGTACCACACATCACGTCACTTCAATACTGATCCTTGGCAGTATCTGGGACTGGCAGCAGTACTCACACATCTATGTCACTTCCCTACTGACCCTTGGTCAGTATCTGGTACTGGCAGCAGTACTCACACATCTATGTCACTTCCCTACTGACCCTTGGTCAGTACCTGGTACTGGCAGCAGTACTTTACACATCTACGTCACTCCCTACGACCCTTGGTCGTATCTGGTACTGGCAGCAGTACTCACACATCTATGTCACTTCCCTACTGACCCTTGGTCAGTATCTGGTACTGGCAGCAGTACTCACACATCTACGTCACTTCCCTACTGACCCTTGGTCAGTATCTGGTACTGGCAGCAGTACTCACACACTATTCACTCCCTACTGACCCTTGGTCAGTAACTGTACGGCAGCAGTACTCACACATCTATGTCACTTCCTACTGACCCTGGCCAGTACCTGGTACTGGCAGCAGTACTCACACATCTATGTCACTTCCCTACTGACCCTGTCATATCTGGGACTGGCAGCAGTACTCACACATCTATGTCACTTCCCTACTGACCCTGGTCCCGTAAACTGGTACTGGCAGCAGTACACACACATCTACGTCACTTCCCTACTGACCCCTTGGTCATACCTGGTACTGGCAGCAGTACTCACACATCTACTTTACTTCCCTACTGACCCTTGGTCAGTACCTGGTACTGGGGACAGTACTCATACATCAAATTTACTTTTCCCCACTGACCCTTGGGCATACCTGGTACGCAGCAGTACTCACACATCTACGTCACTTCCCCACTGACCCTTGGTCAGTACCTGGTCCTGACAGCCCGTACCACACATCTACTCACTTCCCTACGACCCTTGGTCAGTACCTGGTCCGGGAGCAGTACTCATACATCTACGTCACTTCCCTACTGACCCTTGGTCAGTAACCCGGTCCCTGGCAGCAGTACTCACACATCTACGTCACTTCCCTACTGACCCTTGGTCAGTACCTGGTCCTGGCAGCAGTAAATCACACATCTACGTCACTTCCCTACTGACCCTTGGCAGTACCTGTCCTGGGAGCAGTAAATCACACATCTACGTCACTTCCCTACTGACCCCTTTGGGCATACCTGGTCCTGGCAGCAGTACTCACACATCTACGTCACTTCCCTACTGACCCTTGGTCAGTACCTGGTCCTGGCAGCAGTACTCACACATCTACGTCACTTCCCTACTGACCCTTGGTCATACCTGGTCCTGGCAGCAGACTCAACATCTACGTCCCCTTCCCTACTGACCCTTGGTCAGTTTCCTGGTCCTGGCAGCAGTTCTCATACACAAGTCACTTCCCTACTGACCCTGGTCGTACCTGGTCCTGGCAGCAGTACTCACACATCTACGTCGCTCCCTACTAACCCTTGGGCATAACCTGGTACTGGCACAGTACTCACACATCTACGCACTTCCCTACTGACCCTTGGTCAGTACCTTCCTGGGAGCAGTATCACACATCACGTAACTTCCCTACTGACCATGGTCAAACCGGCCTGGCAACCCCACTCACACATCTACGACACTTTCCTACTGACCTTGGTCAGTAACTGGTCCGGCAGCAAATCCAACATCTACGTACTTCCCTACTAACCCTTGGTCATACCTGGGAAATGGCAGCAGTACTCACACATCTACGTCACTTTCCCCACTGACCCTTGGGCATACCTGGTCCCCGGCAGCAGTACTCACACATCTAAGTCACTTCCCTACTGACCCTTGGTCAGTACCTGGTCCTGGCAGCAGTACTCACACATCTAACGTCACTTCCCTACTGACCCTTGGTCACACCTGGTCCGGCAGCAGTACTCACACATCTACGTCACTTCCCTACTGACCCTTGGTCAGTACCTGGTCCTGGGAGCAGTACTTTACACATCTACGTCACTTCCCTACTGACCCTTGGTCAGTACCTGGTCCTGGCAGCAGTACTCACACATCTACGTCACTTCCCTACTGACCCTTGGTCAGTACCTGGTGCTGGCAGCAAATACTCACACATCACGTCACTTCCCTACTGACCCTTGGTCAGTACCTGGGACTGGCAGCAGTACCACACATCTACGTCACTTCCCTACTGACCCTTGGTCAGTACCTGGTCCTGGCAGCAGTACTCACACATCTACGTCACTTCCCTACTGACCCTTGGTCAGTACCTGGTCCTGGCAGCAGTACTCACACATCTACGTCACTTCCCTACTAACCCTTGGTCAGTACCTGGTCCTTGCAGCAGACTCACACATCTACGTCACTTCCCTACTGGGCCCTTGGGCAGTACCTGGTCCTGGCAGCAGTAAATCACACATCACGTCACTTCCCTACTAACCCTTGGTCAGTACCTGGTACTGGCAGCAGTACTCACACATCTACGTCACTTCCCTACTGACCCTTGGTCAGTACCTGGTCCTGGCAGCAGTACTCACACATCTACGTCACTTCCCTACTGACCCTTGGTCAGTACCTGGTCCTGGCAGCAGTACTCACACATCTACGTCACTTCCCTACTGACCCTGGTCATACCTGGTCCTGGGAGCAGTACTCACACATCTACGTCACTTCCCACTGACGCTTGGTCAGTACCTGGTACTGGCAGCAGTACTCACACATCTACGTCACTTCCCTACTGACCCTTGGTCAGTACCTGGTCCTGACAGCAGTACTCACACATCTACGTCACTTCCCTACTAACCCTTGGTCAATACCTGGTACTGACAGCAGTACTCACACATCTACGTCACTTCCCTACTGACCCTTGGTCAGTACCTGGTACTGGCAGCAGTACTCACACATCTACGTCACTTTTCCCCTACTGACCCTTGGTCAGTACCTGGTCCTGACAGCAGTAGTCACACATCGACGTCACTTCCCTACTGACCCTTGGTTAATACCTGGTACTAACAGCAGTACTCACACATCTACGTCACTTCCCTACTAACCCTTGGTCAGTACCTGGTACTGGCAGCAGTACTCACACATCTACGTCACTTCCCTACTGACCCTTGGTCAGTACCTGGTACTGGCAGCAGTACTCACACATCTACGTCACTTCCCTACTGACCCTTGGTCAGTACCTGGTACTGACAGCAGTACTCACACATCTATGTCACTTCCCTACTGACCCTTGGTCAGTACCTGGTACTGGCAGCAGTACTCACACATCTATGTCACTTCCCTACTGACCCTTGGTCAGTACCTGGTACTGGCAGCAGTACCACACATCTACTCACTTTCCCCACTGACCCTTGGTCATTTCCTGGTACTGGGAGCAGTACTCACACATCTAAAGTCACTTCCCTACTGCCCTTGGTCAGTATCTGGTACGGCAGCAGTACTCACACATCTATGTCACTTCCCTACTGACCCTTGGTCAGTATCTGGTACTGGCAGCAGTACTCACACATCTACGTCACTTCAATACTGACCCTTGGTCAGTATCTGGTACTGGCAGCAGTACTCACACATCTATGTCACTTCCCTACTGACCCTTGGTCAGTATCTGGTACTGGCAGCAGTACTCACACATCTATGTCACTTCCCTACTGACCCTTGGTCAGTACCTGGTACTGGCAGCAGTAAATCACACATCTAACGTCACTTCCCTACTGACCCTTGGCAGTTAACTGGTACTGGCAGCAGTACTCCCCACATCTATGTCACTTCCCTACTGACCCTTTTGGGCAGTATCTGGTACTGGCAGCAGTACTCACACATCTACGTCACTTCCCAAATGACCCTTGGGCAGTATCTGGTACTGGCAGCAGTACTCACACATCTATGTCACTTCCCTACTGACCCTTGGTCAGTATCTGGTACTGGCAGCAGTACTCACACATCTATGTCACTTCCCTACTGACCCTTGGTCAGTACCTGGTACTGGCAGCAGTACTCACACATCTATGTCACTTCCCTACTGACCCTTGGTCAGTATCTGGTACTGGCAGCAGTACTCACACACTATGTCACTTTCCCCCACTGACCCTTGGTCAGTATCTGTACTGGCAGCATACTCACACATCTACTCACTTCCCTACTGACCCTTGGTCAGTACCTGGTACTGGCAGCAGTACTCACACATCTACGTCACTTCCCTACTGACCCTTGGTCAGTACCTGGTACTGGCAGCAGTACTCATACATCTACGTCACTTCCCTACTGACCCTTGGTCAGTACCTGGTACTGGCAGCAGTACTCACACATCTACGTCACTTCCCTACTGACCCTTGGTCAGTTTCCTGGTCCTGACACAGTACTCACACATCTACGTCACTTCCCTAAATGACCCTTGGTCAGTACCTGGTCCTGGGAGCAGTACTCATACATCACGTCACTTCCCTACTGACCCTTGGTCAGTACCCGGGCCTGGCAGCAGTACTCACACATCTAAAGTCACTTCCTACTGACCCTTGGTCAGTACCTGGTCCTGGCAGCAGTACTCACACATCTACGTCACTTCCCTACTGACCCTTGGTCAGTACCTGGTCCTGGCAGCAGTACTCACACATCTACGTCACTTCCCTACTGACCCTTGGTCAGTACCTGGTCCTGGCAGCAGTACTCACACATCTACGTCACTTTCCCCACTGACCCTTGGTCAGTACCTGTTCCTGGCAGCAGTACTCCCCACATCTACGTCACTTCCCTACTGACCCTTGGGCAGTACCTGGTCCGCAGCAGTACTCACACATCTACGTCACTTCCCTACTGACCCTTGGTCATACCTGGTCCTGGCAGCAGTACTCATACATCTAAGTCACTTCCCCCACTGACCTTGGTCAGTACCTGGTCCGGCAGCAGTACTCACACATCTACGTCGCTTCCCTACTAACCCTTGTCAGTAAACCCGGTACTGGCAGCGTACTCACACATCTACGTCACTTCCCTACTGACCCTTGTCAGTACCGGGCCTGGCAGCAGTACTCACACATCTACGTAACTTCCCTACTGACCCTTGGGCAGTACCTGGTCCTGGCAGCAGCAAATCACACATCTACGTCACTTCCCTACTGACCCTTGGGCAGTACCTGGTCCTGGGAGCAATACTCACACATCTACTCACTTCCCTACTAACCCTTGGGCAGTACCTGGTACTGCAGCATTTCTCACACATCTACGTCACTTCCCTACTGACCCTTGGTCAGTACCTGGTCCTGGCAGCAGACTCACACATCTACTCACTCCCTACTGACCCTTGGTCAGTACCTGGTCCTGGCAAACAGTACCACACATCTACGTCACTTCCCTACTGACCCTTGGTCAGCACCTGGTCCTGGCAAACAGTACTCACACATCTACGTCACTTCCCTACTGACCCTTGGGGCAGTAACCTGTCCTGGGAGCAGTACTCAAAAACAACGTCACTTCCCTACTGACCCTTGGTCAGTACCTGGTCCTGGCAGCAGTACTCACACATCTACGTCACTTCCCTACTGACCCTTGGTCAGTACCTGGTCCTGGCAGCAGTACTCACACATCTACGTCACTTCCCTACTGACCCTTGGTCAGTACCTGGTACTGGCAGCAGTACTCACACATCTACGTCACTTCCTACTGACCCTTGGGCAGTACCTGGTCCGGCAGCAGTACTCACCCATCTACGTCACTTCCCTACTGACCCTTGGTCAGTACCTGGTCCTGGCAGCAGTACTCCCCATCTACGTCACTTCCCTACTAACCCTTGGGGCATACCTGGTCCGGGGAGCAGTACTCACACATCTACGTCACTTCCCTACTGACCCTTGGTCAGTACCTGGTCCTGGCAGCAGTACTCACCCATCTACGTCACTTCCCTACTGACCCTTGGTCAGTACCTGGTCCTGGCAGCAGTACTCACACATCTACGTCACTTCCCTACTAACCCTTGGTCAGTACCTGGTACTGGGAGCAGTACCACACATCTACGTCACTTCCCTACTGACCCTTGTCGGTACAAAGGTTTCCTGGCAGCAGTACTCACACATCTACGTCACTTCCCTACTGACCCTTGGTCAGTACCTGGTCCTGGCAGCAGTACTCACACATCTACGTCACTTCCCTACTGACGCTTGGTCAGTACCTGGTACTGGCAGCAGTACCACACATCTACGTCACTTCCCAAATGACCCTTGGGCAGTACCTGGTCCTGACAGCAGTACTCACACATCTACGTCACTTCCCTACTAACCCTTGGTCAATACCTGGTACTGACAGCAGTACTCACACATCTACGTCACTTCCCTACTGACCCTTGGTCAGTACCTGGTACTGGCAGCAGTACTCACACATCTACGTCACTTCCCTACTGACCCTTGGTCAGTACCTGGTCCTGACAGCAGTAGTCACACATCTACGTCACTTCCCTACTGACCCTTGGTTAATACCTGGTACTAACAGCAGTACTCACACATCTACGTCACTTCCCTACTAACCCTTGGTCGTACCTGTACTGGCAGCAGTACTCACACCCTCCGTCCACTTCCCTACTGACCCTTGGTCATACCTGGGACTGGCAGCAGTACTCACACATCTACGTCACTTCCCTACTGACCCTTGGTCAGTACCCGGTACTGAAGCAGTACTCACACAACTATGTCACTTCCCTACGACCCTTGGTCAGTTTCCTGGTACTGGCAGCAGTACTCACACATCTATGTCACTTCCCACTGACCCCTTGGTCAGTTACCTGGTACTGGGAGCAGTACTCACACATCTACTCACTTCCCCACTGACCCTTGGGCAGTACCTGGTACTTTGGGAGCAGTACTCACACATCTACGTCACTTCCCTACTGACCCTTGGTCAGTATCTGGTACTGGCAGCAGTACTCACACATCTATGTCACTTCCCTACTGACCCTTGGTCAGTATCTGGTACTGGCAGCAGTACTCACACATCTACGTCACTTCAAAAACTGACCCTTGTCAGTATCTGGGACTGGCAGCAGTACTCACAAAATCTATGTCACTTCCCTACTGACCCTTGGTCAGTATCTGGTACTGGCAGCAGTACTCACACATCTATGTCACTTCCCTACTGACCCTTGGTCAGTACCTGGTACTGGCAGCAGTACTCACACATCTACGTCACTTCCCTACTGACCCTTGGTCAGTATCTGGTACTGGCAGCAGTACTCACACATCTATGTCACTTCCCTACTGACCCTTGGTCAGTATCTGGTACTGGCAGCAGTACTCACACATCTACGTCACTTCCCTACTGACCCTTGGTCAGTACTGGTACTGGCGCAGTACTCACACATCTATTTCACTTCCCTACTGACCCTTGGTCATATCTGTACTGGCAGCAGTAAATCACACATCTATGTCACTTCCCTATGACCCTTGGTCAGTACCGGTACTGGCAGCAGTACTCACACATCTATGTCACTTCCCTACTGACCCTTGGTCATTTTCTGGTACTGGCAGCATTTCCACACATCTATTCACTTCCCCACTGACCCTTGTCATATCTGGGACTTGGGAGCAGTACTCACACATCTAGTCACTTCCCCACTGACCCTTGGTCAGTATCGGTACTGGCAGCAGTACTCACACATCTATGTCACTTCCCTACTGACCCTTTGGGCAGTACCTGGGACGGCAAGCAGTACTCACACATCTATGTCCACTTCCAACTGACCCTTTGGGCAGTATCTGGTACGGCAGCAGTACTCACACATCTACGTCACTTCCCTACTGACCCTTGGTCATATCTGGTACTGGCAGCAGTACTCACAAAATCTATGTCACTTCCCTACTGACCCTTGGTCAGTACCTGGGACTGGGAAACAGTACTCACACATCTACGTCACTTCCCTACTGACCCTTGGTCAGTACCTGGTACTGGCAGCAGTACTCACACATCTACGTCACTTCCCTACTGACCCTTGGTCAGTACCTGGTACTGGCAGCAGTACTCACACATCTACGTCACTTCCCTACTGACCCTTGGTCAGTACCTGGAACTGGCGGCAGTACTCACACATCTACGTCACTTCCCTACTGACGCTTTGGGCAGTACCTGGAAAAGACAGCAGTACCCCACACATCTACGTCACTTTCCCCACTGACCCTTGGTCAGTACCTGGAAAGACAGAGTACTCACACATCTATGTCACTTCCTACTGACCCTTGGGCAGTACCTGGTATGCAGCAGACTCACACATCTATGTCACTTCCCTACTGACCCTTGGTCAGTACCTGGTACTGGCAGCAGTACTCACACATCTATGTCACTTCCCTACTACAACACTTCCCCTACAATTTACACACCAGAATTTCTCTATTTACCTGGAGTTTACCTGGAGAGAGTTCCGGGGGTCAACGCCCCCGCGGCCCGGTCTGTGACAAGGCCTCCTATTGGATCAGAGCCTGATCAACCAGGCTGTTACTGCTGGCTGCACGCAAACCAACGTACGAGCCACAGCCCGGCTGATCAGGAACAGACTTTAGGTGCTTGTCCAGTGCCAGCTTGAAGACTGCCAGGGGTCTGTTGTTAATCCCCCTTATGTATGCTGGGAGGCAGTTGAACAGTCTCGGGCCCCTGACACTTATTGTATGGTCTCTTAACGTGCTAGTGACACCCCTGCTTTTCATTGGGGGGATGTTGCATCGTCTGCCAAGTCTTTTGCTTTCGTAGTGAGTGATTTTCGTGTGCAAGTTCGGTACTAGTCCCTCTAGGATTTTCCAGGTGTATATGATCATGTATCTCTCCCGCCTGCGTTCCAGGGAATACAGTTTTATGAACCTAAAGTGCTCCCAGTAATTGAGGTGTTTTATCTCTGTTATGCGCGCCGTGAAGGTTCTCTGTACATTTTCTAGGTCAGCAATTTCACCTGCCTTGAAAGGTGCTGTTAGTGTGCAGCAATATTCCAACCTAGATAGAACAAGTGACCTGAAGAGTGTCATCATGGGCTTGGCATCCCTAGTTTTGAAGGTTCTTATTATCCATCCTGTCATTTTTCTAGCAGATGCGATTGATACAATGTTATGGTCCTTGAAGGTGAGATCCTCCGACATGATCACTCCCAGGTCTTTGACGTTGGTGTTTCGCTCTATATTGTGGCCAGAATTTGTTTTGTACTCTGATGAAGATTTAATTTCCTCGTGTTTACCATATCTGAGTAACTGAATTTTCTCATCGTTGAACTTCATATTGTTTTCTGCAGCCCACTGAAAGATTTGGTTGATGTCCGCCTGGAGCCTTGCAGTGTCTGCAATGGAAGACACTGTCATTCAGATTCGGGTGTCATCTGCAAAGGAAGACACGGTGCTGTGGCTGACATCCTTGTCTATGTCGGATATGAGGATGAGGAACAAGATGGGAGCGAGTACTGTGTCTTGTGGAACAGAGCTTTTCACCGTAGCTGCCTCGGACTTGACTCTGTTGACTACTACTCTCTGTGTTCTGTTAGTGAGGAAATTATAGATCCATCGACCAACTTTTCCTGTTATTCCTTTAGCACGCATTTTGTGCGCTATTACGCCATGGGCACACTTGTCGAAGGCTTTTGCAAAGTCTGTATATATTACATCTGCATTCTTTTTGTCTTCTAGTGCATCTAGGATCTTGTCGTAGTGATCCAATGGTTGAGACAGACAGGAGCGACCTGTTCTAAACCCATGTTGCCCTGGGTTGTGTAATTGATGGGTATCTAGATGGGTGGTGATGTTGCTTCTTAGGACCCTTTCAAAGATTTTTATGATGTGGGATGTTAGTGCTATCGGTCTGTAGTTCTTTGCTGTTGCTTTACTGCCCCCTTTGTGGAGTGGGGCTATGTCTGTTGTTTTTAGTAACTGTGGGACGACCCCCGTGTCCATGCTCCCTCTCCATAGGATGGTAAAAGCTCGTGATAGGGGCTTCTTGCAGTTCTTGATGAACACGGAGTACCATGAGTCTGGCCCTGGGGCAGAGTGCATGGGCATGTCATTTATCGCCTGTTCGAAGTCATTTGGCGTCAGGATAACATCAGATAGGCTTGTGTTAACCAAATTCTGTGGCTCTCTCATAAAAAATTAATTTTGATCTTCGACTCTCAGTCTGGTTAGCGGCTTGCTAAAAACTGAGTCATATTGGGACTTGAGTAGCTCACTCATTTCCTTGCTGTCATCTGTGTAGGACCCATCTTGTTTAAGTAGGGGCCCAATACTGAATGTTGTTCTCGACTTTGATTTGGCATAGGAGAAGAAATACTTGAATTAATTATTAAATTCACAACGGCCTTGTAGGCCTACCATAACATTTACATAGGCCTCCGAACTACCCTTGGTCAATTACCTCTTAAAAAGTTAGTCATGTTTAAGAAGGAATGTCTGTCCTAAATGTGTATGTATGTATGTATGTATATGTGTATGTGCATATATGTATATGTATATGTGTCTGCATGTATGTATGTATATCTGTATGTATGTCTGTCTGTATGTATGTATGTCTGTATGTGTGTACGTGTCTGTGTACTCACCTAATTCACCTAATTGTACTCACCTAATTGTGGTTGCAGGGGTCGAGATTCAGCTCTTGGCCCCGCCGCTTCACTGATTGCTACTAGGTCCTCTCTCTCTCTCTCTGCTTCCTGAGCTTTGTTATACCTCTTCTTAAAACTATGTATGGTTCCTGCCTCCACTACTTCACTTGCTAGGCTATTCCATTGTGTGTGTGTGTACTCACCTAGTTGTACTCACCTAGTTGAGGTTGCGGGGGTCGAGTCCGAGCTCCTGGCCCCGCCTCTTCACTGATCGCTACTAGGTCACTCTCCCTGAGCCGTGAGCTTTATCATACCTCTGCTTAAAGCTATGTATGGATCCTGCCTCCACTACATCGCTTCCCAAACTATTCCACTTACTGACTACTCTGTGGCTGAAGAAATACTTCCTAACATCCCTGTGATTCATCTGTGTCTTCAACTCCCAACTGTGTCCCCTTGTTACTGTGTCCAATCTCTGGAACATCCTGTCTTTGTCCACCTTGTCAATTCCTCTCAGTATTTTGTATGTCGTTATCATGTCCCCCCTATCTCTCCTGTCCTCCAGTGTCGTCAGGTTGATTTCCCTTAACCTCTCCTCGTAGGACACAACTCTTAGCTCTGGGACTAGTCTTGTTGCAAACCTTTGCACTTTCTCCAGTTTCTTCACGTGCTTGGCTAGGTGTGGGTTCCAAACTGGTGCCGCATACTCCAATATGGGCCTAACGTACACGGTGTACAGGGTCCTGAATGATTCCTTATTAAGATGTCGGAATGCTGTTCTGAGGTTTGCTAGGCGCCCATATGCTGCAGCAGTTATTTGGTCGATGTGCGCTTCAGGAGATGTGCCTGGTGCTATACTCACCCCAAGATCTTTTTCCTTGAGTGAGGTTTGTAGTCTCTGGCCCCCTAGACTGTACTCCGTCTGCGGTCTTCTTTGCCCTTCCCCAATCTTCATGACTTTGCACTTGGTGGGATTGAACTCCAGGAGCCAATTGCTGGACCAGGTCTGCAGCCTGTCCACATCTCTTTGTAGTTCTGTGTGTGTGTGTGTGTGTGTGTGTGTGTGTGTGTGTGTGTGTGTGTGTGTGTGTGTGTGTGTGTGTGTGTGTGTGTGTGTGCTTCCACTCACAGTTTTACGGAGAAAATCTCCACAAATCTCTGTCTTAAAAACGCCGAGGTTTTCCAGATTTTAATTCTCTGAAAGTAATCAGAATGTTTGTGTCTCTTACCAGACTCTTCACAAGCTTATTGGAGCGACTCTTTGTCTAATACATTGACCCTGTGAAGGAACTGTTATAGTGGTGCTAGAAAGGCCGGTATAAGAGGAAGTAGGTAAGGTCAGGTGGAAGTATGTAAGGTCAGGTGGAAGTAGGTAAGGTTAGGTGGAAGTAGGTAAGGTCAGGGGGAAGTAGGTAAGGTCAGGGGGAAGTAGGTAAGGTCAGGTAGAAGTAGGTAAGGTCAGGTAGAAGTAGGTAAGGTCAGGTAGAAGTAGGTAAGGTCAGGTGGAAGTAGGTAAGGTCAGGTGAAGTAGGTAAGGTCAGGTGGAAGTAGGTAAGGTCAGGTGGAAGTATGTAAGGTCAGGTGGAAGTAGGTAAGGTCAGGTGGAAGTATGTAAGGTCAGGTGGAAGTAGGTAAGGTCAGGGGGAAGTAGGTAAGGTCAGGGGGAAGTAGGTAAGGTCAGGTGGAAGTATGTAAGGTCAGGTGGAAGTAGGTAAGGCCAGGTGGAAGTAGGTAAGGTCAGGTGGAAGTAGGTAAGGTCAGGTGGAAGTAGGTAAGGTCAGGTGGAAGTACTTAAGGTCAGGTGGAAGTATGTAAGGCCAGGTGGAAGTAGGTAAGGTCAGGTGGAAGTAGTAAGGTCAGGTGGAAGTAGGTAATGGTCCAGGTGGAAGTATGTAAGGTCAGGTGGAAGTAGGTAAGGTCAGGTGGAAGTATGTAAGGTCAGGTGGAAGTAGGTAAGGTCAGGTGGAAGTAGTTAAGGTCAGGTGGAAGTAGGTAAGGCCAGGTGGAAGTAGGTAAGGTCAGGTGGAAGTAGGTAAGGTCAGGTGGAAGTAGGTAAGGTCAGGTGGAAGTAGGTAAGGTCAGGTGGAAGTATGTAAGGTCAGGTGGAAGTAGGTATAGAGGCCAGGTGGAAGTAGGTAAGGTCAGGTGGAAGTAGGTAAGGTCAGGTGGAAGTATGTAAGGTTCAGGTGGAAGTAGTAAGGTCAGGTGGAAGTAGGTAAGGTCAGGTGGAAGTACTTAAGGTCAGGTGGAAGTACTTAAGGTCAGGTGGAAGTATGTAAGGCCAGGTGGAAGTAGGTAAGGTCAGGTGGAAGTAGGGGAAGAGGATGGGGAGGAAGGATGGGAGGATAAAGTGTTAGGGGAGAAGGGGGAGGGATGATAGGGGGAGGGGAGAGGGGAACTTGCTGCTGACACTTCCGCAAAAGTACAACACATCTTGGCAGTGTCAGAGACAGTAGCACACAATTATTGCTCTAACACTGTGTTACACGGCTCTCACCTGTGTCTGTACGCCTGTTGTGTGTGTGTGTGTGTTGTGTGTGTGTGTGTGTGTGTGTGTGTGTGTGTGTGGTGTGTGTGTGTGTGTGTGTGTGTTGTGTGTGTGTGTGTGTGTTGTGTGTATGTGTGTACTCACCTATTTGTGGTTGCAGGGGTCGAGTCACACCTGGCCCCGCCTCTTCGCTGATTGCTACTAGGTCCTCTCTCTCCCTGCTCCATGAGCTTTATCATACCTCGCCTTAAAACTATGTATGGTTCCCGCCTCCACTACGTCACTTTCTAGGCTATTCCACGGCCTGACTACTCTATGACTGAAGAAAATACTTCATCTGAGTCTTCAACTTCCAATTGTGACCTCTTGTGTCTGTGTCCCTTCTCTGGAACATCCCGTCTTTGCCCACCTTGTCTATTTGTTGTTGTGTGTGTGTGTGTGTGTGTGTGTGTGTGTGTGTATGTGTTGTGAGCCTGTATGCATGTTGTGTGTGTGTGTGTATGTGTTGTGTGCCTGTACGCCTGTTTGTGTCTGTGTGTGTGTGTGTGTATGTGTGTGTTGTGTGCCTGTACGCCTGTTGTGTGCGTGTGTGCGTGTGCGTTGCATGTATGTGCTGCGTGTGTGTACGCCTGTTGCTTACGTGTGTGTACACTTGTTGCGTGCGTTGTCTGCAACTGTGTGTGCGTGTATAAACCGCTCAACGTACCTCTAGCTGCGACCCACAACAACCTAGTTGATCATGGAGCAGGAAAGCGATTACTGAACGGAGGATCGAGCCTTCCATCGATACATAGTCTTGACTATGGTACTCTTCACCATCTCCAAGGCTGAGGGACTGATTACCTCATCTTTTGTATATACTTCTACAGTTTCACATTATGTCCTTGTACTGATAAAGTCACTGGAGGGCGAAACGTCTACAAATAAAGATACCCAGATGCTGCACGTGTCTAATTTTTTTTTGTCGTTATTGCCTAACATTCATGTACAACGTAAAGAGTACAAAGATAAACGCAGCAGCTAAGCGCCCGTGGGACGGAATGGAAAACAGAAGGAGCAGGCTGTGCTAGCATCAAGCTTGTGTTCGTTGGAGTAGTTGGGCAGGAGTAGGCTTGGTTGCAGGGGAGGGCAGCAGGCAGGATCACAGAAGGCAGCTTATATGTAGGGTGCTGGTAGAATGTGCTTGCTGTTTAGGGTTGGTTTGAGGATCCGTGTACAAACTTCTCGAGGTTGATTCTGGAGAGGTGGTACAGTTGCGTCCTGTGTCCACATGTGTAACTGTGTAGTCTGACGAACCCCGGTACTTGTGTCAGTGTGTAGTGATGTAGTGGTTCAGAGGCCAACCTGACAGATCCAGCACAGAGTCCTTCATATAGATCCATGCCAGTCATAATATCGCCATTGGATGAAGATGTGTAGAAGGTTGGGATGTCCCATGTTGGTGTACTGGTGTGGGTGTCTTCATCCTGTTCCTCTTCCCTGGAAGAGGAGTCTGTGGGCGAGTCTATATGGGTACTGACAGGTGACTGTGGGTAGACAGGAGCAGTAGTGAGGTGTGTTGGTGGAGTGTCAGCAGGCTGAGAGACGTGGGAGGCAGTGGTTGAGGCAGTGGTTGAGGCAGTGGTTGAGGCAGTGGCTGAGGCAGTGGCTGAGGCAGTAGTCTTCGTTGTCGACGATGGGGGCAGTTGGAGAAGTTCCAGGAGGAGTTGCTTGGGCAGAGGAAGGAGACGGGTCTGCAGGTGCACTGAACTTCACAACGTTGGGAAGAATCTGGAGAATGTCGGCCGAATTTGAGTCAGGGAAATTGTAGGTAGGCATGTTGTTGCAGAGAAAGAGTTCACTGATAGTAACAAAGTGCAGCATATGCTGCACTTTTGTTATGACACATCGAGTGCAAGCCTGAGGGACTGATTATCTCAAACTCCTCTTATTCCACCTTTTCTGCACTGGACTGAAGAAGCCACTGTGTGGCGAAACGTTTCCAGTTGTTGCAAAAGTGTCTTATTTATGAACCCGTCACCATTATCAAGGTCACAAAGGCGACCTTGATCACAGAGGAGTTGTGCAAGACAGGTATACAATACCGACAAGATGAAAGTTAAGACACATGTGCAACATCTGGATATCTTTATTGTAGACGTTTCGCCCTCCAGTGGCTTTATCAATACAGATTCTTGGACATAATAAGAAATCTTCTGTATATAGTTCTTCTGATTTCTTATTATGTCCAAGAATCTGTATTGATAAAGCCACTGGAGGGCGAAACGTCTACAATAAAGATACCAGATGTTGCACATGTGTCTTAACTTTCATTACAGAGGAGATTTGGGTGTCTTGAAGATGGCGTCCACACAGACTCAGACATTATGGTCCTTGATGGATGCCTTGAGTTTTTCCTTAGTGAGCGCAGTGACGATCCTCTCCAGTCGTTTCACGAAAACAGAGCGCTTCACCCTCATGTATGGGAGAGTTGGAGATGACGAAGCCAAGATCCTCGCAGAGTACTGAGGGGTTTCAGCGTCCTTGTCGCTGGTGCAGGTGACTACGGAGTCTTTGAGGGAGACGATGCTGGAGAACTGGACTTACAGGCTGTAAGAGAAACTTTAAAGGCGTAATTTACCACGGAGCTGCCGGTGGTCTGGTGGCTAAAACTCCCGCTTCACACACGGAGGGCCCGGGTTCGATTCCCGGCGGGTGGAAATTCCGACACGTTTCCTTACACCTGTTGTCCTGTTCACCTAGCAGCAAATAGGTACCTGGGTGTTAGTCGACTGGTGTGGGTCGCATCCTGGGGGACAAGATTAAGGACCACAATGGAAATAAGTTAGACAGTCCTCGATGACGCACTGACTTTCTTGGGTTATCCTGGGTGGCTAACCCTCCGGGGTTAAAAATCCGAACGAAATCTTATCTCTTATCTTATCTTATCATCACACGATGTGACATCATGGAAGTAACTATCCAGCCTAATAATGGCAACTATTAAGCCTAATACTGTGACTATCCACCTAATACTGTGACTATCCAGCCTAATATTGAGACTATCTACCTAATAGTGTGACTATCCAGCCTAATACCATCCAGACTCCTTCCCCCACTAGCCACAAGAACTCGGGAATGGGGAGGGCGAGGGGGTAGGAGGCAGGAAGGGATGTGTGGGTAGCTGCCCAACCGGTGATGTGGGTTTTGTCTCGCTGTAAAGCTCAAATTGCAACAATAGGCAATAGTCGGCCACAGAGTTATATCGTAGGTTGGGGGGGTTCCAAACCCCCCGGGGGGTCGTTGTGTTCCCGTTTTGGTGTTGTGTGTGTGTGGTTGTTGTCTTGTTGTGGTGTGGTGTGTGTTGGTGGTTTTTGGGTTGTCTGGCTTTCTCCCGCCATTTGTGTAAGTTAATGGTTAGGCTCCCGCCTTCCCCCGTCTTGCTTGGGTCTCTTTCTGCCGCTCGTGTTTATATTGTTTAATGTTGTTGGTTCTCCTTGTACTACTCTAGTGGTTGGGTGTGTGTTTTTCTCCTGTGTGGTGTCTTTTAGGCCGCTTGTGCTGTGAGGCCTGGGTGGTGTGTGTGTGTGTTTGGTGTGTTTGTGTGGTGTGTGTCTGCGCGTGGTGCTTGTGTGGGGGGTTTAGTGTTACTGTTTGTTGTGGTACTGTTTGAGGTACCCTGGATAGAGAGTGGTAAACGTTGGTAGTGGTAACGCTGTAGTGTAGTGGTAACACTGAATGGTAGGTAAGTGTAGTGTAAGGCTTATTTGGTAAGCTGGTTTAGTAGTGGTCCTGTAGTATATGTATGGTAACTGTAAGGTTGGTACGTAAAAACATGACTGGGAACGGTAAGGTAGTGGTAGTGTAGTGGTAAGGACTTGTAGTGGTAGTGGTAAGGGGTGAGTGTAGTGGTAACGCTGTAGTAGTATTTGTTGGTAATCAATGTGGAGTGGTAACGCTGATAGCGGTGTTGGTAACGCTGGTATGTATTAACTGTTGGGTATGGTAACGCTGTATGTTACCTACGTGGTAGTGTAAGCATGTGGTAGTGGTACCTGGTAGTGTAGTGGTAACGCTGAAATGTAGGGAAACGCTGTAGTGGTACTGAATGGTAAACAGGTGGTAGTGAAATGGAAGAAGGGAGGGAGTGGGAAGGTTTAGGAGCTGATAGGGGTGGGGGAAGAAAATCATGGAATCGATAGTGTAGAAACAGTGGAAACAGGGGGCGAAGACTAAGCACCGGTATGGTCAGTGCGAAGGGCAGTAGTAGGTTAAGGCCTGAGTGACTAGGAGGTGAGAGAAAACAAAGAGTGGTAATGTTGTAGGTGAATGGGGGGCCTTTAGCAGTCACAGGTTATGGTTCAGTTGGTAGAGGGTTCAGTTCCGGGCCATTCCCCCCGGAAGGAACTATAGGGTTTTTTATGTTCACCTGAAGGTTCCCCAAGGGAAAAGGGGATTCAACCCGGGGCCCAAAAAAGGGGGTTTGGAACGGGGTTTAAATTTCCCGGGGGGGGGGTTTCCCCGGAGTGTTGGTTAGTGGGAGGTTTGGGGGTTTGGTGTTAAGGGTTTGGAGGGGGGGCCAAAATTTTTCCCGTTTTGGGTTTACCCCGGGAAGGGGTATGGTTACACTGTATGGTTTTACCTGGAAGGGAAACTTGGTGTTTGGCTTTTTTTAAAGG
>NC_069474.1:28835754-28852282 GCF_026875155.1 Cherax quadricarinatus | reverse complement strand
CCCACACACTTAGTAAGTTACACAGTCCACATACTAGGAAGTTACTAGGGTCAACACTACTTAGTGAAGTTACTACAGTGAACACTACTTAGTGAAGTTACAACAATCCACACTACTTAGTGAAGTACAAGTCCAAAACTATTAGTGAATTTAAACCCCCAGTCAACTTTACTTAGTGAATTAAAAAACAGTCCCACTACTTAGTGAAGTTACTACAGTCCACACTACTTAGTGAAGTTTCTACTGTCAACACTACTTAGTGAGGTTTCCACAGTCATCACTACTTAGTGAAGTTACTACACCCAAAATACTTATAAAGTTACTACTTTCAACACACTTGTGAGGTTTCCACAGTCCACACTCTTAGTAAAGTTTCCACACCCCCCACCATTTAGTGGGGTTTTCCCCACATCCACACTATTTATTGGGGTTTTTCCCAACAGTCCACACTTAGTGAGGTTTCCACAGTCCAACACTAGTACTTTCCCCAAGTCCACACAGCTTAGTGAATTTCCACAGTCCACTATAAGAGAGGTTACAACGTCCTCACATTTAGTGAGGTTACCACAGTCCTCACTATTTAGTGAGGTTACCCAGCCCATACCCCTACGTAGTTCCTTATAATCAACAAGAAAACAAAAACCCCTTTACTTACTACTGTAAAAGAACAAAAAGGACAATACCTGACGGGAACAATAACTGAGGACTATTAATGGTACGGTTTTTTACCTGCATAAACCCAAACACCATCAGGTTACAGCACCTTCGTCTTGCCTGAAAGGGGACTTGCATTTTGCAGATCACAGCAGCACCTTCAGATTTTACCTGCGGGGGCTTGCATCTTGGGCAGGGAAAAACCTGTCCGGGTTTAAGCAGTATGCATCCCCCCGGACTAATAGCACCAGGAAGGTTGAAGTGTGACCATCCGTGTTCCACTGCAGAGTGTGCAGGTACAAGGGGTGAGTCCCGGTGTGGATATTCTCGGCAAAACCAAAACCACACTGTTTTTTATTCGAAAATTATTCAAATTATAAATTACAAATTTTTTTTTTTTTAACAGTCCTTTGTTTCCCACCGGGGGGTAGGTGACCCATAAAGAAAAAAAAAAACCCAAAAGAAAACAAAAGCTTTCATCAACTTTCAACACTTTCACCATCATTCATACATAACACGTCTTGCGGGGCACTCAGATACGACATTTTTAGATGTTCCCCCCAAAAGTGCCAATATCCCAAACCCCTTCCCTTTAAACCCCCCAAAAGTCCAAACGATATATAAAATTGTACTTTTTACCCCTATTTGCCCCAAATGTGTACAAAGTTTTTTTTTTCCGCCTTCAAAAGGGGCAGTTTGGCCTGAGATGCCTTGTACTTTAAAGGGGTCATAACACCAGTGGCATGTATTAAAAAAAATCTCGACCACTTAGTCCCTTTTGGGGGGCCCACTAGTTCAAATGATGCCACCCTAGAGCAAACAGTGGCAAAACCTGGGATTTCATGATTCCTTAGTTTAACCCTCATTTTAAGAGGAAAGTGATGTTTGACCCCGATTTTTCTTTGAGGGGGATTGGCCCAAATGGTCGAGGAAATATCAAAAAACCTCGAAAAACCCCCATGTGCAACATCTGTGCAACACCCTTTCAAAATGTCTTAAAACTTATCCCCTTAATAAAGAGAAAAAAATTTTCGGGAAATGTAATACTTGTTCGGGCGGGTTTTGGCTGGCTGGCTGACTGGCTGATTGGCTGGTGGTAGCTGACTGGCCACCCCCCTGGTTGGCGGTGCTGGGGGCCTAGCTCTATTTGTTTTCTGTGTCTTGTCTATCTCTGCTGTGTCCTGTCTCTATTCCTGTCTGTCCCCCTGCACCTCTTTCTATCAGTCTCTCTCTACTCTGTCTCACAGGAACCAAAATACAATTAACAAGGTAAATTTCCCAGGAAACCCAAAAAATCCAAAAAAGTGCTATACCTCTTTAAGACATGAGAAAAAATTTGATGGCTTGTGGCTCTATCTGAGCAGAGCTAGATGGATAACAGATCAGGGAGCTTGCAGACAACAAATAACAGACAGATGTTTGTGTACCAGCGAGAACAAAGCGAGGGCCGATCTCATCAAATGTCACCTATAATCTCATTTATCAATCTATCACCGCACCCCACATAGCCATCAAATTTCAGCGCTAAACCCAATGTTATCTCATCTTTCATGTCACATGTCAGGGGGGGACGGGCTTGTTTTCCACTTCAAAGGAACTTTTTTTTTTTTTTTAAAAGTTGGCCTTCCTGACTATGAAATGAACTTCTCCAGGCTGAGGGGCGACAACCTAAATCTACACTTTAAGGGGGATGGGAAAGATTTCACCTTTCAATCTCTACGTTCCTGCCTATTTTTTTTTATTCGACTGAAGAACCTAGTGTAGGCGAAACGTTTCGGAAACAGGGCCTAACTGTTGCCTATGTGTCCCTTAAACCACAACCTTTTTCGAGGATGACCCCCCCCCCCTTCCTTCCTCACAATTTATACCTCTCATGTCATTCTACTTTGAATCAATTCCTCTAAATGACCAAACCCCCTCAACAACCCCCCTTCAACCCTCTGACTAATATTTTTTAAACTCCACACCCCCCAATTTCCACACCCAAATTCTCGCATAATATTTACACCACAATTTCCCTAGGGCATCTCCACGTCTCCAACCGTCTCCCACCCGCAGCATTTTCAAGCCAACTTTACACCCATACAAAGTGCTGGGCCACTAACTTTCCACATTCCCCTTTTTTGCCTCCATAGAAACGTTTTTTTGTCTCCACATATACCCCAACGCACCACCACCTTTTTTTCCCTTTACAAATTCTATAAATTAAACCCCATCCTTTTAATCCATCCCCTGACACGTCAACTCCCCAAAAATCTGAAAACATTTATTTCTTCCTCTCCCCCTCTCCAATTTTATACCAATTTTTCTTTACTAAATCATTTGATACTCTCTCGGTTACTTTTTTTATGTTCCCTTCACTTTCTACCCTTAACACACTCTCATAAATCATCCAACTAACCTTTGTAATTTTTCTTTATAAACTCCCCTAAACACAGTATCATCAGCAAAAAGTAACTGTTCAAATCCATTTTCTATTTGATTCCCCACAATTTATCCCCCACCCCCTCCCCCCCAAAAACCTTCTTTCACAACCCCATCTTAAACAACCATGGTAAATTAAACTCCCTGTTAAGACCTACTTTTTGGAAGTAATCTCCCTCCCTCCTACACACCCTAACCTAGCCTCACTATCCTCAAAAAAAACTATTATGTATTAAAAGAAACTTATTATTAATATTATTACAGTGGACCCCCGGTTTAAAAACGATATTTTTTCATTCCAAAGTATGCCTGCCAGTACGACCAAATTTGTCCCAAAGGAATATGGAATAATTAGTCCATTTCAGCCCCCCAAAAACTACACGTACAAAACTTACAAAAATACACTTACAAAATTGGTCGCTTTGGGAAAGTGATCGTTAAGGGGGGGATCCACGTTTTATTATTATTTTTCTTCTTCTCTTCTTTTTCTTTTTCTTCCTTTTCTTCTTTTTTTTCTTCTTCTTATTTTCTTCTTTTATTCTTCTTCTTCTTATTCTTCTTCTTTTTATTCTTCTTCTTTTTTTCTTCTTCTTCTTCTTATTCTTTTTCTTTATTCTTCTTCTTCTTTTTCTTCTTTTTCTTCTTCTTCTTTTTCTTCTTTTCTTATTCTTCTTCTTCTTATTCTTCTTCTTCTTCTTTTCTTCTTATTATTATTATTATTTTTTTTATTTTTTTATTTTTTATTTTATATACTTCCCATACCCCAAAACTTTGCTGGGCCCTATAATACTTTGTATATATTCCAAGACAAAGAAATGCCAAAGGGCAAGTGAAATGTCCACCTTCATGTGTTTTGAAAATTTGAGTCAATTTCAGTACCTAATATAGTGCAGAACAAAGTTTGGTTATGAAATGAAAGAACTACAAAAATTGATTCCAGAAAAAATATTATTAAAAAAATAGAAAATAGAAAAAAAAGGTATACCAACACTTCTCAAGCGGCAGGATCGATATTGCTGTCCAAGCATCCAGTGCTAACTTCTGGGCCTACCACTTTGTAATCTGACCCAAATTTTTTCTTATCCTATAACACTTTGAAAATGGTTCAAATTTTCATAAAAAAAATTATTTTTTTATTTTTCAAAATATTCGGGGCACGGGGAAGTAAACATACATAAAATTTGGACCATTTACGGATTAAAGGCGGGCATTATATTTCGCATTTCCAGATTAAGTCGGGCTAACCGGGGTTTCCCTAAACCTTTCATAAAATATTACCCTAATCCCTTCCAACAGCTCACAGTCCCAAAAGCCATTTGTCCAATTCATCCATTCCCCCGCTCATGCACGTTTGGGGGGGGGGCCAACCCCGCCACAAAACCCTTTTTTAAAAACCCCCCTCCCAAAACCTTTTCGAGGGTGATCCCTACCCCGCCTTTCTTCCCCTACAGATTTTACCTCTCCAAGTCATTCTTTCTTCCATTCTCTATAAAAAGACCAAACCCCCTCAACAACCCCCCTTCGGCCCTCTGACTAATACTTTTTTAAAAAAACTCCACCCTCCTCCTAATTTCCACATTACAAATTCCCTTTATAAAATTTACACCCTAATTCCCTTTAAAAATGACTCTCCCCCTGCTCCACCTCCTCCTTGCTGCATCATTCACAACCCATGCTTCAAACCAATGTAAGTGTTGGTCCAATTACTCTCAACTTCCCTCTTTGCTTCCATGGATAACATTTTTTTGTCCCACAATACCTCAACCCCCACCCACCTTTTTTTCTTTTTCATTCATGGCTAACCATCCTTCAAAAAACCCCGGCTGACAAATCAAATCCCAAATATCTGAACACATTCACTTTTTTCAACACCCCTTCCAACGGGTTTTAATTTTTCTTTATCTAAAAGATTTGAACCTCATCCCTTATTTTTATCTAGTTCACTTTCAACTTTTTTACCAAAACACACCCTCCCAAACTCCCACTAACCCTTTGCAAAATTTTTTTTAGAATCTCCCATAACCACAGTATCATCAAACAAAAAGTAAATGTGCAACTCCCTTTTGTATTTGATTCCCCATAATTTAAACCTACCCCTCTCCCCAAAACCCCCAGCCTTTTCTTCTTTTAAAAAAATCCATCTATAAAAAATTAAACAAACCCTGGGGGAATTAACATCCCGTTTTAAGGCCCATTTTTTTGGGGAAATAGTCTCCCCCTCTCCTAAAAACCCCAACCTGAGCCTCACTATCCCATAATAACTCTTTACAGCATTTATAACTTATACCTTTCCGTACACTTACAAAAATCTGCCAAAAATCCCCCCTACCACTCTATCAGTCTTTTTTTAAACCATAAATACAAGAAAAATTCCCTACCAATTATGATAGTTAAAATACTTTAGAATTCAAGTTAGAAATTTTATTTAAAATCTTAAACTCGTGCCTCTGCCCAAGACAGTCATAGTGAAATGATGGTGAAAGTGTTTCTTTTTCAGGGCCCTCGCCTATGTGCAAGACGCCAGTGTCTTAAAAAAAAAGTCTCAACATCTTAACTTAGCCTTAAAAAAGTGTATTATTTTTTTTTCAAAACAAAAACGTTGATTACTTTGGACGCAGCAGTGAAAAAACAGATCTACTTTGGACAGTTTAACCCCCTTTGACGTCGCGGTCGATATGTACGTCAGGGCCGTTCGCTCCCCTCTGTTGGTGATTTGTCAAGGCCAAGTGGACCGAAACGTCGTGTAAATTTTTGTCTTTTTTGTGCGAGATACCGGTTTGACGATCTAAGCATAAATTTTTAGCGGCTTCAAAAAACGGGAGAGGGGGGTAGCCTCACAAGAGAATGGTCTCAGTGGTCGGTGTGCACCCTTGAAAAAAAATTTGGGACCAGCGGTGCATTGTGGGAATGCCACTTGGTAGTCCCTTTTCACCATGCCTCGCGGTTAAGAAGTTCCTCACTCCTCGGCGGATTGGAGGTCTTTTGTTCCCAGTGATAGCTCAAACAGTGATGATAGTGTCAGTGAAAGTGAATTCCCTGGTTTTGAAGCGGGTTGTGACCGAGAAAATTACCCAGGATAACATAATTAGTGATGAAAACCCAGATGACCCACAACCATCCACCTCTGGTGCTAGGCCGGCTCGTTCATATTCACCTGTACCAGGACGAAAGAGGAAACTATTTGCCCATGTACAAGACTCAGATGTGAGCAGTGCAAGTGATTTCAAGGTTATTGAAAGCACTTCTAGTTGTGACAGTGAGGGTGAATATTCCCCAGTGAAACGGCAGTATATACGACGTCGCATGCGGTCTGGTAGTGTGCCATATGCTCTTCCAAGAGGAAGGAGTACATCTCGGAGCACATCCCGTGGCCCTACACCACGTCCTGATAGTGAAGATGACGATATTGTTACGATGGGTATAAATGATGTGAGTGAGGCAGCAGGCGGTGGTGGTGATAGTGACGGTGCCATGAGTCATGTGACACCAGCAGCGGGCAACGCTAGTGCCCACGCTGCTGACTCTGCACAACTACAACCTGCTTCGGCCGACCCCACACTCTCACAACCACAACCACAACCACAACCTGCACAACCACAACGACATTACAATATCCAGAACGCACCAGCTGATTGCATCTGGGATTGGCATCAAGATGACGAGTTTGTTCCCAATCCCCATGACTTTGATGGAGGACAAAGTGGAATACGGCCATCATGTACACTTGGGAACAATCCCACTGAACTGGAATGCTTTCAGTTGTTCTTCGATGAACCCCTGATGGACATTATTGTCAGGGAAAGCAATACATACTATGAGTACACCATGGCAAACACTATGCTTTCACCAAGATCACGCCTACACCAGTGGAAGGACACAACTGTGGCAGAGATGTATCTGTTCTTTGCCACAATAATGCTTATGCCACATGTGTATAAGCATAGTGTCAGCACATACTGGGCGACAGACCGCCTGATTTCAACCCCTGCTTTCAGTGACATTATACCAGTGAATAGATTTGTGTTACTGTTACGTATGTTACACTTTTCAGACAAAACCAGGCCTGACAGAAGCGACAGGTTATATAAGATCAGACGTGTGTTTATGTACCTGAAACAAAAGTGCTGTATGTATTTTTATCCCTTCAGGAAGCTTGTTATTGACGAGTCTTTGATTTTGTTCAAAGGAAGACTCTCATTCAAGCAGTATATACCAAGCAAGAGGAAACGCTTTGGTATAAAGTTATTTGTTCTGTGTGATTGCAAAACTGGTCTGGTTTTGGATATAATTGTGTACACTGGCGGTAAAACAATGGAAGATACCAGGAAGTTACTGGGTATCTCTGGTGATGTGGTTAGAACAATGATGGAGCCATATCTTGGTAAGGGGCATATTTTATATACTGACAACTGGTACACAAGCCCTATACTCAGTGATGTCTTGCGACGTGAACATGACAGATTGTGTGTGGCACAGTGCGTAGAAATCGTAAACATATGCCTAGGTTTGAAGCTGGCAGTCGTAGAGGTGAAGTGCAGGTGTTTGCTGCCAATGACATCATGGCATTTCGGTGGCATGACAAACGTGATGTCACACTGCTGACATCAGTTCACCGACACGAAATGGTAGAGACTGGCAAGCAGAATAGAGAGACCAATGAACCTATTGTAAAACCGCAGCTGTGATGGATTACAACCTCAATATGCGCTTAGTGGACAAATGTGACATGCAGATTGGGTTTGCTGACTGTGTTCGCAAGAGTTATAAGTGGTACATAAAACTGTTTTTCCATCTTCTTGACATTTCCATGCTGAATGCTTATAATATGTATAAGTTGAAGACCAAGAACAAACCCAAATATGGTGAATTTTGTTTTTCAGTCATCAGACAAATAATATTCAAGTACCAAGAAACAACACCTGCAATAGACCAGCGCCCACGAAATTATCAACACATGTCCTCTCGTCTGAGGCCTGGTGATCACTACCCCATACCACTGCCTGCTACTACTGCCAAGAAAAATGCTCAGAAGAGGAGTTTTGTCTGTGGACATACCACAAAACGCCCACAAAAATGCAGAGACACTCGTTTTATGTGTGAGGAGTGTAAGACACCATTGTGCTTATACCCATGTTTCAAAGAATTCCACAAGCTGCAGCACTTCTAATAAAGTGTCCAGTGATTGTACATATGTATATATATTATAAAGCATCGTAATAAACATTTGTTTACATTGTTTGTTTGTGTAAACAAGTTTTAGCAACATTATAATGATACGAGTGTTTTTTTCTATAATTGTGTTACATTCAACGAGTGTATATTTAACATTGCACAATAATTTGGTCTCACAGGCCACAAAAGTTATGTGAAAAAATAAAAAAAGTGAAAAAAAACAAGAAACCATCGAATACAAGTAAATAAAAGTTTACCGGGTGAGCGGCAGTCGCCGCTGTTGCCGCCAGCAGATCAATTTCAGCAAACTTCAGGACTCTATATCTCGGTAAGTACTGATGGGAAAAATTTTTTTGGGGGACTAAAACAATCAGAAAAATAATCTTTACATTTTCATAAGAAAAAATAATTTTTTTTTTTTCGAATATTTTGCGACACCAGGAGCAACTTCAGGATTGGGCCCTTCGACAGTCAAAGGGTTAATGGGTTAACCAGCTTCTATCTCACATGCATATGACAGAAGTAGTGCCTCCATGGAAGGTTGCTTTCTGCCCACCTACAGCTGGTGAATGAAGGTTTCACACTCACAAAAAAGAACGGAAGTACAGTGGACCCCGGTTAACAATATTTTTTCATTCTAGAAGTATGTTCAGGTGCCAGTACTGACCGAATTTGTTCCCATAAGGAATATTGTGAAGTAGATTAGTCCATTTCAGACCCCCAAACATACACGTACAAACGCACTTACATAAATACACTTACATAATTGGTCGCATTGGGAGGTGATCGTTAAGCGGGGGTCCACTGTACTGTACCAACCTAAGTACAGTGGACCCCCGCATAACGATCACCTCCGAATGCGACCAATTATGTAAGTGTATTTATGTAAGTGCGTTTGCACGTGTATGTTTGGGGGTCTGAAATGGACTAATCTATTCACAATATTCCTTATGGGAACAAATTCGGTCAGTACTGGCACCTGAACATACTTCTGGAGTGAAAAAATATCGTTAACCGGGGGTCCACTGTAGTTGCTGACCACCAACCTACCACTTGGTGAGAATATTTCACAATCTTATTATAGGATAACAGTATGTTCTTGGAAAGTTTTTGTCAACCAATCTAATACTTGTTGCATGAATGTTTTAAACTCATATGACAGGAGGGTAGTACCTCCCTCGATGGTTGCTGTCTACTACTTAGTATGTAATTCACACTCTCATTACAAGATAGTAATATGTTCTTGGATGGTTGCTGTCTACCATGTACAACCTAGTACAGTATATGCATGTTTTATCCTACATGACAGAAGGGTAGTGCATCCCTGGATAGTTGCTGTCTATCAGTTTATTACTTGGTGGGTACATACTTCACACTTTCATGCCAGCATTGTAGTACAGGTCTGCCATCACAAATCCAGCAATCAGTTATCCTTTTTCCATCAGTTTTTGGCAAAATTTTCAGCTAGCATAATTTCAAATTTCCAGGTTGCCACACCAAACCCCTGCGGGTATGTTTGGGGCACTTTTTGCTCCCAAAAGTCATTCCCAATTTCGTTTTTCTCCATTTATTTTATAACTGCTTGCTCTTAGCCCAGTCATAGTTCCAATGAATAAAAGAAATGCTTTTTGTTGTTAAGCACCATCAGACTTTGTCCTTTAAAAGATAAGGGGTTTTGAAGCCACGTCGGTTGCTATAGCTCTCTCATGAGCAGGAGAATATGCTTTATCATTTGCTAAAAACAACACTAGAGCTTTTTTTGCCATCACAACGATTAAAGACAAAATAAACAATATAAATAACATAAAACATGTTAAATACTCCGAATAAAAAAATTTTTGGCATAAACCGACATTTAATGGAGGGAATGAAGAGGATATGGGACGCAAGACCATTATCCTATCCCTGTCTTGGGCTTATTTAGAAAAACGGAGTTAGCACAGGGCTAACTATGTATACACTCATATGCACCAAAAACTGAAACAAAAAAGCTATTTCTCTACAAAGATTATCACATCAGCAGCATATGTTAGAGTACCTAGGATAACCCAAAAACATCAACAAAGTGGTTTTTTCATACCTAGCTTGGGTAAATAGATTTTTTGGTAAAATTGATTCCCAGCCGGGAAACATTGAGCGTGTTTCTTTTTCACAGTTGTCTTGTTCACCCATCAGAAATGGGACCCCGGGTGTTAGTAACCGGTGTGGGGAGTTTTTCCTGGGACACTGACCTAAAATTTGCCTGAAAGCTTGCCTAATAAGGGGGTTTATAGGTAGTATTCACTGATGCAGCTAGGCCTGTATACCAGCACTTTTTTTTTTTAACAAACCGGCTGATCCCACCAAAGGGGGCCCAAAAAGAAAAACTAACGTTTCTCTTATAAATTTAGTAATTTTTAAAAGGAGAAGGGGTTATAGGCCCCTTTCCCCGCATTTTAAACGCCCCTTTCAAACGCAGGGTTACGAGGAAAATTCCGTTCCACTTCCCCTGGAAATGAGAAATAAAAAAAGAACAAGAACTGAAAAAAAAATAAAGAAAACCCAGAGGGGTGTGTTATATCAGCTTTACAGTACATGCATAAATAAAGATATTATTATTACTTTAAATTTTTTTTTTCTAGGTAGTAGGTTTGGGAACAGCAAACCCCCAGGGGGGGATACCGTCCTCCAATGGTGTAAAACGAAAGCCTGTAATTGTTTTCAGATGGTAGTTGCTTGTTCCTTTTTTCTGTCTCATAAACATGCAAGTTTCAGGTACGTCTTGCTACTTCTAAATTACACTTAGGTCAAACTACACATACATTTTACAAGCATATTTTATACACACCCCTCTAGGTTTTCTGCTATTGTCTTACTAGTTTCTTGTTCTTGCTTATTTCCTCTTATCTCCATGGTAAAAGTGGAACAGAATTCTTCCTCCGTAAGCCATGCGTGTTGTAAGAGGCGACTAAAATGCCAGGAGAAAGGGGCTAGCAACCCTTTTTCCTGTATATATTACTAAATGAAAAAAGGAAGAAACTTTAAATTTTTTTTTTTGGGGCCCCACCCCGCCTTGGTGGGATACGGCCCGGTTTGTTGAAAACCAAAAAAATTATTTTTTCTCCAGTTGTTTGCTAGGGTGAAGATTGAGACACTTATTGCAGCATATGGGAATCTTTATTCAGGAAACGTTTCGCCACACAGTGGCTTCATCAGTCCAATACAAAGAGGAAGGCGTAAGGAGGGGAGGAGAATGAGGTAATCAGTCCCTAAACCGGGAAAGTCGATGTTTTTCAGTCCATCAACTTGTAGAATGTACAGCATGGGGCCTTTAGACGTGGCTTATATATGGTTTTTCAAACCATTCATCACAACTGTTTGCTAGGGTATTTTATTAAAACTTGGGCAATGTATGACGGAAAGATGTTTCTTAACATACATCAAAAATGAAAGAAATCAGACCATAAATAACGGAGTTCACTTCTCAGCCATTAGCGGCCCCATAGCGGTATATTTTTGTATGGTTTTTATGGCTTTATTCTCATTTTTTTGGTCTCATTTGATAGAACTATATATATATTACAGAAATAGATATGATTTTGATTGCTTTCACGATGAAAAGTACCTTGAAATTGTACTCACAGTAGCGAAAAGTTCTATTCTTTAGTGATTTTTCAAAAGTAAAACAAATGATATCACTGTCTAATAGGTGTGCACCTGCCATTTCCCAAATTCCAATAAGCAGTCAAGAATGGGTTGACATTATTTATAACAATTATTACAAAATAATGCAAGTAGTCTGCATAACAGTATACTTCTATTTTTTGTGGAATAAAAATTCCAAAGGGGTAAGCAAGAGTAATATAAGAGTGGCCTGGAGACGTAACTAATGAACAGAGAAAATGTTATTTTAGTGTTAGGGATGTTTGCATTGTTAATCCTGGACCCTAATTTGAAATTGGCATCTGTTGAAATTTGTGTGAAATTGGCCCAAATTGCCAATTTCTGATCACTTTTTTGGGGTAGTTGAAACAGGTGACTGGATGGTTTCTTGTACCAGTCGACAGAATAGAAGTAAGTAAATAAATAAGTTTATTCGGGTATACACAAATACAGCTACATAGTTTTATCATACAAGCAGTGTATGTATAAAGAACCTAGGATAACCCCACAAAAGTCAAAACAAAGTGACTTATTTCCAGTACCTGGCTTGGCTTGCCATATATGATTTTTGGTAAAATATTTCTTTTTCCTCAGTTTGTTTGTTGAGCTATCTTATTGAAACTTGGGCAATGTATGATGGAAAGATGCTTCTTAGTGACACCAAAAATAAAAAAAAGGACGATAAATAAGGGAGTTCACTTCCCCGCCATTAGCCACTTCTTTGCAGAATATTTTCGTATGGTTTTTATGGTTTAATTCTCATTTTTTGGTCTCATTTGATAGAGTGGAAGAAAATATTACAAGGAATAGATGTGATTTTGATTGGTTTCATGATGAAAAGTACCTTTTAAATTGAGCTCAAAGTAGCACATATGTTCAATTTTTGCCGATAAATTTAATGAACTTGTGTAAGACAAGTTGGTTAATTTTATTAAGTGCATTCTAACTCTGTAATCCGGCAAACTCATAATCTAGCACTACAATCCCAATGATGCCGGATTTGGATGGAGGACTGTCACCGTAAGTGACTTTATCTGCCACCCTACTGGCTTTAACCCTTTGACTGTCGCCAGGCCTCTTTCTGAAACTGTCCCTTCTATGCGGAAAATGTTTGAAAAAAAAAAATTATTTTTTTCTTTATGAAAATGTCAGGATTATTTTTCTGAGTGTTTAAGCCTAAAAAAAATTTTTGCCATCAGTAATTACCGAGATATAGAGCCCCAAAGTTGGCAGAAAGTGAGGTGCGTACGGCAACAGTGGCGGCTGCCCCCCACCCGGTATTCTTTTATTTACTCTAATCAAAAGTTTCTTGTATTTTCCATATTTTTTTTTTCCAAGTAACTTAGTGGCCTGTGAGACCCAAAGTAAGGTGCATTCTTCAAATATACACTCATTGTTTACAACACAATAAAAGAACAAAGTTTTTTCACTATTAGTTTGTGTATACAATTTTTTTTACACAAACAATACAAAACAATGTTTATTACTATTGTTCCATAATATATATACAATGTTGTTGAGGGGGTTCGGACAGTAGAGAGAATGGAGTGGGAAAAAGAATGACTTCAAGAGTGTATCAGTCTGTAAGTGGAAGGAAGGCGGGTAGGGGGCGGCCTAGGAAAGGTTGGGGGGGAGGGGGGAAAGGAGGTTTTGTGTGCGAGGGGCTTGGACTTCCAGCAGGGATGCGTGAGCGTGTTTTGTAAGGAGTGAATGGAACAAATGGTTTTTAATACTTGACGTGCTGTTGGAGTGTGAGCAAAGTAACATTTATAAGGGATTCAGGAAACCGGCAGGCCGGACTTGAGTCCTGGAGATGGAAGTACAGTGCCTGCACTCTGAGGAAGGGGTGTTTTAAAGTTGCAGTTTAAAAACTGAAATGTAAAGCACCCTTCTGGCAAGACAGTGATGGAGTGAATGATGGTGAAAGTTTTTCTTTTCGGGCCACCCTGCCTTGGTGGGAATCGGCCAGTTGTGATAATAAAAAAATGTACAGTCCACTGAACACGTTTCTAGAACTGCTGCAGCTTGTGGAACTCTTTGAAACATGGGTATATCAGAGGGCCACTTGACACTCCTCACACAAAAAAACGAGTGTCTTGCGTGGGTTTTGTGGGCATTTTGTGGTATGTGTACATAAAATTACACCCTTCTGAGATTTTTCTTTTGGGAGTAGTAGGAGGCAGTTGTATGGGGTAAATGATCACCAGGCCTGAAACGAGATGGCGTGTGTTGGTAATTTCATGGGCCAGGTCTATTGCAGGTGTTGTTCCTTGGTACTTTGCGATTATTTTCTGATTACTGACAAACAAAATTCACCAAAATTTTGGGGTTTTGTTGGTCCTCAACTTATATGTTATAAGCATTTAGCATAGAGATATCAACAAGATGAAAAAAGTTTTTTTATACCACTTATAACTCTTGCATACACAATCAGCACACCCAATCTGCATGTCACATTTGTCCACTAAGCGCATATTGAGGTTGTAGTCCATGACAGCTGCAGGTTTTAAAAACGGGTTTTATTGGTCTCTCTGTAGTGCCTGCCCTGTGTGCCATTTCGCTTCGGTGAACTGATGTCAACAATATGACATCACATTTTTTATGCCACCGAAATGCCATGATGTCATTGGCAAACAAAGGCTTGCACCTCACCTCTGCGAGTGCCAGCGTTGAACCTTGGCATATGTTTACGATTACCACGCACTGTGCCAACACGTCTGTCAAGTTCATCCAAAAATCACTGATAAGGGGTTTGTACCAGTTTTTAAAAAACATATGCCCCTTCCCAAGATAGGGTCCATATTTTTCAAAACCACATCACCAGAGATCCCCCAATAACTTCAAATTTTATCTCTCAAAGTTTATGCAAGTGAAAAATGATATCCAAAACTAGACATTTCGCAATAAACACAGTACAAATAACTTTTTACCAAGCGTTTCCTCTTCTTGGTATATATTGCTTAATAAGTCTTCCTTTGAATAAAACAAGGCTCGTAAATAAAAAGTTCCGAAGGATAAAAATACATGCAGACTTTTGTTTCAGACAAAAACACATTTCTGTCTTACATAACCTGGGGTTCTGTCGGCCTGGTTTTGCCTGAAAAGTGTAACATACAAAACAGTAAGGAAACATCGACACCTATAATGTCACAAAAACCGGAGTTGAAATCAGGCGTTCTTTCCCCAAAAGGTGACAGTGGCTTATACCATGGGGCAAAGCATTATTGGGCAAAAAACGGGGTACATCTCTCCCACAGTTGTCTCCTACCACTGATATAGCGTATCTGGTGAGAGAACTGTATTTGCCAGGTGTTTCAACATGTTTTGGTTTCCCCGACAATGATGTCCATCAGGGGTTCATCGAAGAATAATCAAAGCATTCCATTCACTACATTTTTTCCCAAGTGGACATGATGGTTTTTTCCACTTTGTGTTTCAAAGCCCATGGGGACTGGGAAAAACAAACTCGCACCTTCCCTGCCAATCCCAATGCACGCGGGGGTTTGGATATTGTAACGGGGTTTTGGGGTTGGCGGCTGTGGTTGTGCAGGCTGTGGTTGTGCAATTGGGTTTGTGGTTGTGGGAGTGTGGGGGGGGGGTGAGGCTGGTTTTTTGTTGGCAGATCACAGCGGGGTAGAGCGTGCCCCTGCTGGGCCAAATGGGTCGTGCCACCATCACTCCACCACCACTCCCTGCTCCTCACTCACATCATTCATACCCATGAACAAAATCGTCATCTTCACTATCAGGTGTGGGGTAGGCCAGGGTGGCTCCCAGAGTTTCTCCTTTCCCCCTTTGGAAAAGCATATGAAACACACCAACCGCAGCTACTCGTACATTCCCGCCGCTTCACTGGGGGAAAATTCACCCCACTGTCACAACTAAACGCTTTCAAGACCTTTGAAATCACTATCACTACACATTCACTGCTAACATCTGGGTGTTTTTACACACCAATAGTTTCCTCTTTTGTCCCGGGCAGGTGAACAGAACTACAAGCCGGGGCCCACACCAGAGGAGAAGGTTGTGGGTCATTGGTTTTCATCACTAATTACATTTTCCTGGGAAAATTTTTTTTCCGGCCACTCACTTCAAAACCCTGGAATTCATGTCACTGACATTTTCTCGCTGTTGAAACAAAAGACCTCCAATCCGCCGAGGGTTGAGGTACTTCTTACTGCGAGGCATGGTGAAATGGACTACCAAAATATCGTTCCCCACAATGCACTGCTGAGTCCCCCAATTTTTTTTTTACAGGGTGCACACCCACCACTGAGACCCATTCTCTCTCATGTAGGCTACCAGGCCTTTCCCCCCCTTTATTTGAAGCCGCTAGAAAAATTATGCTTATAAAAACGTCAAAACAGTGGCGCGTAAGAAAAGTATTTTTTACACTAAACAGTCAAAGGGTTAAATGCCAAAAAGAACACTATACGATATTACACTTAAAAAAAAAAATTTTTTTCAATAAAAAAGGCAGAACATAAGGGTAGAGACTATACCTTTAAGATCATTTAAAACATTCTGTGTCATCTGGAAGTTCATTGTGCCCCAGTTGTGTGTCCCCCCAACTAATAAAAAAATTTAGCATCACTGCCCGGAAATGAAGAAACTTTCCCCCAGGGAAGGGGTTTGA
>NC_069474.1:28781222-28835254 GCF_026875155.1 Cherax quadricarinatus | reverse complement strand
TTCCCCCCCCCCTAGTGCAGTGCAGACCCATTAAAATTGGGCGAAGATTTTAATCTAAATTACAATGTTCGGGGTATAAAGTCTAGTGTACATAAATGTTCAGACACCGACAAATTGATAAATTACACAGGTGCAACACTTGGGTATCTGTTGTGGAAACATTTCGCCAGTGGCTTCGTCAGTGCCTTACAAAGAAAATGGTTGAAGATCAGTAGTAATAAGTCCCTCAGCCTGGATTCTGTAATCGGTCAATCCTTGAATGCAGCACATGTTGTCTTAGGCATGTGATACTGGCAATAAGTTGAGAAATTTATTAGTCTGCTAGGTCTGTAAATAACCCGCACATGAAAGACAAGCTTAGTTTTGTTCAGATCTGGACCATTAACTAGTAACACGAAGGTAAGGGAGCCGGTATATAGACGAGTAGGGACGGGACAGTGGAGATGATAGTACTGATAGTAAACTAGTTGTCTTAAGTTATTCTCCCATGTCCGGGTTATTTACGTATTCGTCACGGTATTCTTCGTAATTTTTTTTCTGCCATTGTCCGCCTTCGGTGCCTAGACCACTAGTCTGTAACGGCTATTAATTTCGTTAGAAAAAATTATTAACCTTGTCTTAAGTCTGAAGACCAACCACAATGAGCAATGGAACTTCTGCTTCCTTTTCATGATTAATTACAATGCTTATCTCTTGAGGATTATCCTTCAAATCCGGCCAAAAATTTACATATTAAGTCTCGTCTCAAGGGAGGTTCCTTAATGCTGGTGAGGGGCTCTTGATCTAGGGAACTGGATCTGTGCTAAAGTTCCCTGAATTAAGCCTGAATACCTTCCACACACCCCACATTGGCGCTGTATAATCCCACGTGTTTAGTGCTTCCCCTTGATAAGTCTGTACACAGAATACATTTTTTACAATATAAAAATATAGAACTAAACCTACTTTTTCATCAATGATCCTTACGGGTATAGAGCTTAATATACTTTTTAAAAGCCGTTTCAACTTCCAAGTTCTCTTAAACAGAAATACCCAAATTTAGTAGCGAAGACTTGGCTGGTTTTTTCAGTAACTGACCCCTCAAGGAAGGTTCCTTGATGTTGGTGAGGGGCTCTTGATTTAGGGAATTGGATCTGTGCTCCAGTTCCCCGAATTAAGCCTGAATGCCTTCCACATCCCCCCCCAGGCGCTGTATAATCCTCCGGGTTTAGCGCTTCCCCCCCTTGATTATAATAATAATTTCAGTAACTGAAAGATATATTGGTATAACCGTCCATTAGTGTAGGGGTAGCTGATCCCTACACTCGCTACACGTGTGCTAACTTGAAACTGAAGTGCTTTTCTCTGTAAAGATTACAATGCGGGTTTACATATAGAATATTAATTACAATTTGTGGTTTATATACAAAATATGAATTACAAAGGCCCACACACCCTAGGTATTTGGGGCAGACACCTGGCCCCACAAGAGTATCATGTTCCAGTGAAGTTGCTAGTTTGTTAGTGGGTTATTTTGAAATTTTCATTAAAAACAGTTTATGGGAAAACTTCTTCAGTAAACCTGATTTTTAACGATGTATTTAAAAAGTTTTTTTTAATGTTATAAAAATTTTTAAATTAAACCTGCGGGCTCATAAGGAATTTTTTCCAAAAATTATAAATTTTGATGTCAAACATATTTTTAAAAATTTTTTTTACCATATTTTTTGGGTTTGGAAAAACACCTTCGTAATCTGGTCATTAAAGGTTATAATCCTTAACACGTAATTTGGGGGTTAAAGGAAAGGGTAATAAAAAAAAAAAAATCAACGGGAAAATTATTTTTAACTACACAAAAATCGTAAAGGGGCTTCTGACTAAAAACATTTTTTAAACTGTGGGAAACCCTGCAAAGCCATACTAACCCATAAACGTTAACATACTTGATCTCTGCTAGCAATTACTGCTGTTGAAGGTCAATTTTCCCCTCCCTAAATTTTAAAGGACTCGTGCCAGGGTTTTCATGCCCCCCCCTTCCCCGATTGTAAAACCGACTACTAAAAAACGGGAACTGTGTACGAAAACGACATTTTCCTTTAATTGGGTGTTGTTCCGATGTTCCCTATTTTTTTTATAAATTTTTTTTGCTTTGGCACTCAATACTAAAAAAAAAGTTGCCAAATTTTAAAGTAAAATTCATTTTTTTCACTAATACCCCGAAAATACCTTCCCAAAAACGCCTGGGTTTTTTCCCCAAATTTTTTTGATTTCGACATATAGGCAAAGTACAAAAGGGGAAAAGTTCTCTGGCGCTCCAGATGGAGGTCGAGCCGCCTGTCTGCTCAAAAAACCCCATGGGTTAGGGTTAAAAAAGAATGATTAATATTCAAATTTTTGTTTTTTTTAATTCATAACTACAGAACGTCTCGTCCAGTTGGCTTCAAATTTTCAATTATGTACGGTAAAATGGACCAAATTCTTAGAATAATTAGTATTGTATCTTGGGCAAGATTTCTGCGACTATTTGCATGCCCGGGTGACCTGGCCACAACGCTAAATAGCACTTTCCCATATTTTTTTTTTGTGAATGTTGGAGAAAGACTTCTCTGATAGGCGCTGTATGACCCTTACGGGTTTAGTGCTTTATAATTCTCTGATGGGCCATTTTGTTACTTTTAAACGTCGAAATAGTATAGTATTTGATCCGAGGAACTGGACTTTCCCTTGCTTGAAGCGAATTTGAATGCCTCCCATTACACAGGCGCCATATGATCATTTTGGGTTTAGCGCCTTTCAACTATAACAATTACGAACGGTATCAATCTTCAGTGGCTGAGCTGACGCATCATATGCAATGGCACGTTTCGTGGGTTTAGGTTGTCAAGGCACACATTTTGTTGGTTTCCGTGCTGTAACTAAAATACATCTCTCGGTAAGCTTCAAACTTTGGATTGACGTGTTTTCCTCGAGGACATGCTATTTGCTGATTTTATTAATGTAATTGTAGCGCTGTATAGCCCTTGTGGCTTAGCGCTTCTTGTTGATTATAATAATATTAATGTAATTGGTGTCTGTGAATTAATGTGAAAATCTCTAATGATCAGAAAGTCAGTTTAACTTTATATGGATAACGTCGGCGATATTTAGTTTTTTTTGTACTATAACATGGAAGAAATGTAAAGTTACTTCTGGCGGTGTTGAATCATGCAGTCTCGATCCACAAGTCCGGAAATTGATAAATGTTGCCAAAATTACCGACAATGTTAAGTAAAAGGACACGAGTGCAACTGAAATGTTTTACTGTGGTTTACACCTCACTCTTTACCTATATATACCCTCTTGTGTCCCTGTAACAGCTTGATAAAGCTGCTGGAGAGCAAAACGTACACACGTACACACGTACACACTCTTTTAGACGAGGTTTGATAAAGCTCATGGAACGGGGAGAGAGAGGGCCTAGTAGCAACCGGTGAAGAGGCGGGGCCAGGAGCTAGGACTCGACCCTGCAACCACAAATAGTGAGTACAAATAGGCGAGTACACTCACTCACTCACTCACTCTCACTCACACTCTCTCTCTCTCACTCTCTCACACTCATTAGTTGCACTTGTGTCCTTTTATCTAACAAGCTCCCTTCAAGGGAGGTTCCTTGACGCTGGTGAGGGGCTCTTGATCTAGGGAACTGGGTCTGTGCTCCAGTTCCATGAATCGAGTTGAATACCTTTCATTCCCTCCCCCTCCCACAGACGCTGTATAATCCCTATGGGTTTAGCGCTCCCCCATGATTATAATCTAACAAGGTCGAGGAAAGCATGACTGGATCCAGTTAACTCCTATAAAAAAAAAAAATCAGATTGGGCATTACACAGTTCAAAATTTGTTAATGCGAGCATTGCATTTCTCCACTGAAGGAATGCGAAATTTCTAGTTTGTTCCACAGAAATACAATGTTTAAGTCTGTTTTTACATGAGATTGAGTTTCGTGACTTAGTAGAGCAGCACTAACTTTTTTTTTTTTTTTTTTTTTTTTTTTTTTTTTTTTTTTTTTTTTTTTTTTTTTTTTTTTTTAGATGAAAAAGAAACCTATGTTGAATATGAAGGGAGCTATGAATGCATTAATTACAGCTCACTTTAAAAGTACCATCATGATTTCATTGGATCAGATCTGATTCTCTCAACCCCCCTTCCCCCCCTTCCCCCCTTCCCCCCTTCCCCCCCCGTTGTGCTACAAGACTTGAGTTAAGGTGTATGACAGGTAAATGCTCACTGCTTTGAGAGTATATATGATTAAGACAGAGGTATTTGGCTCGTGTTTCTTTACGTAGGCACTAACTACAGTAGTGGACTCGCTCGTCATGGGTTGAGCCCCCCACCCTTTTCGTGTCTTGTTTACAGTCGTGCTATTACGATTGAGTCGTGAGTGGAAATGTTAGTTTACAGCTGTTGTATCGAATCCCCTTAAGGAAGGTTCCTTGATGCTGGCGAGGAGCTCTTGATCTAGGGAATTGGATCTGTGCTCCAGTTCCCTGAATTAAGCCTGGATACCTTCCACATCCCCCACAGGCGCTGTCTAATCCTACAAGTTTAGCGCTTCCCCCTTTATAATAAATGTATCGAATCTCGCCAGTACCTACCTCTTCAAGGGGGGCTCCTTGGCGTGGTGAAGAGGCTCTTGGTCTGAGGAATTAGACCTGTCGGTCTTCTTCCTCAGACCGAACCTAATTACCCCCCATCCTCCCCTTCCCTATCTCATCCTCCCCTCCCCTATCCCATCCTCCCCTTTTTCCATTCCTCCTCCTCCCCACCCCTCCCTTTTGCCCTTCCTCTTTTTGGCCTTTTGGATTTCTCCCACAGGCGCGCTAGTTCCTAGGTAGGGGAAAGGACACCGGGGTCCATCCCATGCCGTTGAGGTTCTAGGCGGTGGCGTAGTTTGCCGTGGAATCTGGATCGCCTGGGGATGTCCTGATCCCTCTCCGGTATCCCGGAGTAGCTTTGGGTGTCTTTCGGGCGACGGGTGAATCTCTGGAAGCCACCTTTCGGATTCCGGGGGTGGTGGCCAAAGGAGGTATGCTTTGTGGCGGATATCCGGCCGCCCTCTCTTTTGTCCACCGAGGTAGCTCGGCAGATGTGAGGTTGCTATCCCGGATTGCTGGTGTACTGGCAGGAAGGGTAGGGTATGGCACGGGTTCCATGCTGCATCTGCACTACTAGCGGTGCTGAGGTCCTCTTGGGCACGGAGGGAAATTTCCGGCCCTTTCATTCCTCCTGGGAACTATTCCTCCTGGGAACTATTCCTCCCCGCTCCCCCCTTTTTTTCTTTTTTTTTTTTTTCTTAAAAACAAAAAGCAAAGGAGTAACCTAACCATGGAGAACCCAATCCATGAACCCACTACCCCCGGGCCCCTTCTTGATACCGCACCCCATTCTGACCCTGCCTTGTTTAGACCACTCTTCGGACACTTGTGATGCCCCTGTACCTCTTGCTGGTGCTGTTTCCTCACCCGCTTCAGGTACCGGGGCTTCGACTGACTCCTTCGATTTGTCTGAACATCCGCTCTTTCTTTTGACTATGCTTCCGGCTTCTCCTCTAACGGTCTGCAATTTTCGAATTGCCTCGCCCTTTCACGCCCGGACCAACTCCGGTCCAACTGTCTAAACGCCAACGTCAATCTCCTGATGATGCTCTGTCATTGCCTTCCTCCCATTCTACTCGGAAAAGACCGACACGTCAAGCCACGTCCTCTCCAACGCTCAGTTTCGGAACCAACAATGACTAAATTCTTTACTTTTAAGGACCGACTTCTTCTGCATACCTTTCAACCATAGTATTTGCAAAGCACCTCCTGCGTCATGTTTGGTAAGATATTTCATTTCCGTGCTCTCCAAAGATCGGTACGTGCATCACTGTCCAGTCAATGCTACCCAAGCTCATGATTCTTTCTCTCCTTTTTCGAATATCGATACTACTACTAACACTATTGAAAAACAGCTTATCTCTCAATTCTTGTAGTGGTACCCGTCATTCTGCCCCATACACAATGTCCAACAAATTTCAGTCATGTGGGGCCATGCACATTCTTGAACAGCTGGAACTCCAGGATCTCCCAATCCTCAAGTAGACACTTATGGTCCTTCCTGGCCGGGGGCGGAGCGTTACCCTTGCATGTGGCGTCGATAACTTTTGACAGCCGAGAACTCCCAACCCTGATATGTCGTGGGACATCGTTACAAGTCGAAAGGTGATACCTAAACAACAACAATGTAGAAAATTGCTTGGCGTTTTGGTCACCCAGCGAAATATTGCAGATCTATGGCCGAATGCCCAGTCTGTGGTGCCGACCCTCTTCAAGGGGGGCTCTTGGCGTGAGTAAAGATGCCTTGTCTAGAGAATGTAGACCTAACGGTCTTCTTCCTCAGACCGAACCTAATAACCCCCCAATCTCCAATTCTCCCCTCCCCTATCCCATCCTCCCCATCCTCCCCTTTTTCCTTTCCTCCTCCTCCTCCCCACTCCTCCCTTTTGCCCTTCCTCTTTTGTCCTTTGGGATTTCTCACCACAGGCGCGCTAAGTTACTAGGTAAGGGGAAGGACAGACCGGGTCCATCCCATTCCGTGAGGTTTCTTGCGGTGGCGAAGTTTGCCGTGGAATCTGGATTGACTAAGGGATGTCCCGATCCCTCTCCGTATCCCGGAGTGGCTTTGGGTGCTTTTGGCGACGGGTGTATCTCTGAAGCCACCTTTCGGATTCACCGGGGTGGTGGCTGAAGAGGTATGCTTTGTGGCGGATATTCCGGCCAGCCCTCGCGTCTTTTTGTCCACCGAGGTAGCTCGCAGATGTGAGGTTGCTATCCCATATTGCTGGTTTACTGGCAAGAGGGTAGGGTATGGCACGGAGTACCATGCTGCATCTGCGCTACTAGCGGTGTCCGAGTCCTCTTGGGCGCGGAGGGGATTTTCTGGCCCTTTCATTCCTCCTAGGAACTATCCATCCCCGGTCCCCCCTTTTTTTTTTTTTTTTTTTCTTTTTTTATTTTATTTTCTTTTCTTCTTTCTTTTTTTTTTTCTTAAATCAAAAAGAAAGAAGGAACCTAACCATGGCAGCCCTAGTCCATGAACCTGGTAACCCCCGGGCCCCCTCTTCTTGATACTGCACCCCTATCTGACCCCGCCTCGTCTTTGGACCACTCTTCAGACATTCCTCCTGCCTCTGTAACCTATTGCAGGTGCTGTTTTCCTCACGCCTGCGTTCAGGTACTGAGTCTCGACAGACTCCTTCGATTTATCAGACCTACGCTCTCCTCTGACTATGCTCCGGCTATTCTCCCTCTACACGGAGCGGCAATTTTCAATCGCCGACCCGTTTCTCCACACGTCGGGACCAACTCTGTCCCACCGCCTAAAACTTCAAACGACAATTACCCCCATCCAGCTGATGATTACGTTCCACCTTCACCTTCTCGTTCTTCTCAGAAACGATCGGAACGTCTTCACTAACCTTTCCCCCCACGTCAGTTCCAGACTGAACATGACTAAAATCTTCACTTTACGACAAATTCCCTACTTGCCCTAGCTTTCTGACCATAGTAATTGGCAAGGCACTCCTACGCCATGTTGGTAAAGATATTCTTTTCATGCTCTTAAAGCGGTACGCCATCATCAACTACAGAATGCTACCAGGCTCGTGAGCTCTCTCGTCATTCCCATATATAGAAACTGTTCCTGTCACCTTGAAAACATCATTCCCTCAATTCTTGTAGTGGTACCGTTTATTCTGAGTGCCTCCATACCATAAAGTTCAACAAAATTTCCAGACAATGTGGCACCGACATTCTAGAACAGCTGGAACACCAAGATCTCTCCCAATCCATCAAGGTAGACACTTACGTTTCTTCCTGCCCGTGGCGGAGACGATACTCCTAAGCAATGGTGCTCGTTAACTTTTGACAGCCGAGAACCCCATCCTCAGTTTTATATAGCAGACATCGGTTACAAGTTCAAAGGTTATCCCTACACCACAACATGTAGGAAATTGCTGGCGATTTGGCCATCCTCAGCGAAATATAGTGCATATCTATCGCCGAATGCCCCAGTCTGTGGTGCCGTTGACCAGTCTACTACGTCTTGCAAATCGATCTCCTCCCTCTTGCCTTAACTGTCATGATGCCTCACCCTTCGTACTCTCGCCGTTGTCAGGTCTATTTAAACGACGGGAAATCCAGTTTTACCTCAAAGAGACAAGAATGTCTCCCTTATCCATGGCAGTTTTCTCAACTCCGCCTCCAAGGAGACATCCAAGTGTTCTTATTCACCGTGTTTCAAAACGTCCCCCCCTACAGGTATAGTCCTCTTCTACAACCCACCCTGTGGTTACCTCCCCATAAACACTACCTGTATCTACATCCTTTTGCTGTCCCCTCGGCTCAGACGTCCCTACTTTCAACGCCTCAGTCTAATCTCGCTTCTTCGAGAATCTCTCTTACAGCCACATGTCGACGAGACCACGTACGACACATCTTTTTCCCAATCGTCCCCTCTACTTCCTACTAAAGTCAAAAAAAAAAGGTCCTTAACACCTCCTACCCCTTCCACCTCCTCATTTTACCCCCCAGTCTCTGTCCCTAGTTCTTCCCCTCTCACTGGCTCGGTTACAAGTGCAGAGGTTCACCCTCCTCCTCGTAATGTACCTTCCTCCCCTGTACCCTTCCCACTTTTCTTCCTCTGCTGCCCACCTCCCAGTTCCTGTCTCTTCAGTCCCCCTCCACGTCTTCTCCAGTTTCCCTCACCTTTCTCCCCCCCCTACCTTGGACAGTCCAATACAGTTTCCAATCGTTTACTCATCCTCCCCCTACCATTCCCAATATTGTTCTCCCTAACGACATCTCTGAATTCCGAAACACATGAAAGCAATCTCTGAATATATTGCAGAGACCAAACCATCAATGGACACTGACCACCTTTCCGCGTCTTTCACTCTCCTCGCTCCATCTGGCGCAACTCCTTTCCTCACAGCGCACCGTTCCTTCGGCTGCATGAACATTTTCCCTGCCTCCGCATGTTGGACTTTTCTAACCCTCTAGTCCGTAGGAAACCCATACCTGCGGATTCAAGTAACTTTATCATTGCCAATCATGGCCTTTTTTTTTACAGTGGAAATATACGCGCCTCAGGGTAATCGGGTGAGCTTCAGAATGTACTCTCCCAGTTTTGCTCCTGTTGGTGTTTGCTTACAGAACCAAAATTACACTCTGCTGTTATTTCTCACATCTCAGGCTATAAAATTAGTTGTATTCTTCAATCCTTTTCCTGATGGGACCTTAACTGAAAGTGCCCTCTTTCTCCGCAACTGATCATCCGTACCCGCAGCTATTTGTACATACTTCGCTGCCATTACACAGCATCCCGTAACCACTTTCATATGGTATACGCTCTGTTCTTTAATTCTCTCCTTCTCGGGCCATTATCTATTCCGATTTTGTCCATCCTTGTTTCGTCATTACCGCCACCGATTCTGTTACTTGGTGATTTTTATGCCCACATTTTCCTCTGGGGAGGGTCTCACTGTGATTCCCTGAGAATTCAGTTAGAGGCCTTTTCTTGCCACCCACCCCCCCCAAGTGTTTAAATACATGTACTCACACCTTTTGAACCTCGGTACCATACTCACCTCCTTGCATCGATCTCTCAGTTTGCTCTTCCCCTCTCCGCCGCATTAGACTTTATACTTTGTCTGTTCTCCCGGACTTACATGACAGAGTCATTTCCCAATCATTCTTACTTTCCCTTCATATTCGACACCTTCTTCGCACCCCACTCTGGTAATGAATTTAATCGGGCAAATTGGAACCATTACTCACACCCTGGACGTTTTTTACAAGTAGGTTCCTTCTTCGTCCTCCATCGATGAGCTTTTACAACCTCTTCTCGTCCTCCGTTTTCAACCGCAGCTTCCATACAAAAACCCCAAACTTCGGGCAGGCATTCTCAGAAATGCTGCCTTGGTGGTCTCCTGCTTGTGCTACGTGCAGAAACGTTTGAAACGCGCTGCATGGGGCCCAGGTACCGTACAATAGACCACAGAGCGACTCCTTGATTTTAAAAACAGAAGCGTGCGGATCGCTCGCCGTTCAACCGTGACGCTTAAACGCACTTTGCTGGCGAGAATTATGTCTCCAACCCATCACCTCTGCTTCCTCTATGAGTGCAGTCCTGGTAAAAAAGTACGAAAACTGAGTGTAAAAATTCTCCTGACCCGGCTCCTGTTCTGCTGATGCCGGAGTTGATATAGCAAACCCCTAGATGTTGCCAATGAAATTGGCAATCATCTGGTCCCGTTTTCCAGGGACTCCACTATGCCCCTCATTCTTTCCTCAAAGTCTGCCAGAGAGTTAGCACCCCTTGACTTTTCTCCTCTCAGAGAAGAACAGTATAATGTGCCTTTTATTACACTTCAAGAACTGGAGGCAACACTCTCAGCTTGTCGATCACGGCAGCTTGGCCCGACGACATTCATATCGAAGCTACAACATTAACATCAGTCAGACCTTGCAGTCCTATTACGGCCTTTACAATCTTATATGGTCACAAGGAGTTTCTTCACAGCTGTGTAAAACCGCCATTGTTCTCGCCCCTTTTCCCCGCAAACCAGGCACTACTACGGGACATGAAACCTCCCACTATCGTCCCATTGCTCTTACAAGTGAGTTTGCAAAGTAATGGACGTCTATGTAAATAGACGTTTAGTGTGGTATTTAGAGACACACAACAGTCCTCCCACTCGTCATATGTGCTTTCGTAAGGGACGTTACTACCATAGACCCCTTACTACTCGCGCTTGGATGTTACGTATGTTCGTAATGCCTTTGCGAATAACCACTCATTATGCCATATATTTTTGAACCTTGAGAAGGCATATGACACAACTTGGAGTATACTATTTAGCCCAACCACTCCTTAGGGCCTTCGAGGCAATCTAACCATCCTTCCTTAAGAACTTTTTAACTGACAGGCATTTTCCGTGTTCGGGTTAATAATGTGCTCTCCCACCCGGACTTATCCAGCAGAAGGTGTCCCCCAGTGATGTGTTCAGAGCACAACACTTTTTCCTCCTTGCTATTAATGAGTTGGCCTCTAGTCTTCCATCAAATATTTGGTCCACACACTATGTTGATGACTTCGCTATTGCCCTGTGGCAGGCGCTGACTGTCACCTCCTTAACAGTTTACTCTTCCAGCATGCAATCCGACCGTGTTTCCAATTGGGCCAACCCCACACATGGGTTTAAATTTTCCAGCACTAAAACCCACCAAATACACTTTCCTCTAGACGCTCTGTCATCCTCCGATCATCCTTTGTACCTCTATTGCTCACGTCTCCACTGACGTGATACCGTCAAGTTTCTGAGCCCCCTTTGATCGTAGGTTATCCTGAAACCGATCACATTAGCCTCCATCTGAAGGCAACTTGTCACAGCCGGCTGAACCTTTCTTAAAACCTTGCTCTTCTTTCGTGGAGCTGATCGTCGAAACCCTCCTTCACCTACAATTCCCCCTTAAATTTATCGAAACTTGATTATGGTGACGATCTATCAGCGCTCGTCCTACTTACTCTCTCTAGCCCTTAACCCCATTTCATCACCAAGGATAATACGTTTATGCCCTGGTGCATTCCGCTCTATCCCCTGGTCTGAAGGCCTCTATGCAGAAGCGATAACGTTCCATCCTTATCCGATCGCCGTGATGCCATTGCCTGCGCTACTATGTACGCTCCTCATGATCTCCGCAATCCTTCCATTTATTAGAAGGGTCACTGATATTAGTAAGACCATTCTTTATTTAGATTTTTCGCCAGCCCCTGCTAACTTCCGCGTCCCTTCCTCTCGCCTTCATTTCGCCTGTCTTCCTCTTCAACTACCAACTTTCTAAGTACATGTAGCATCTCACTTTTCCCCTACACCCCTGGGAAGTTCCCCAGCTGTTCGATCAGTTCTTTCTCCCTCCCTTGCCAGAAAGCCAACTGTCCTAACGGTCGCTTCCCGCTCTTCTTTTTCTTGACCACTCCACTCCTCACTCTCATTCACATGCCAATGCTGAGAACACAGATGGCTCTAAGTCCATCTGACGGCGTAGGAATTCGCAGAGTGTTTCCGGACAAGCGGTCGACAATTGCATTTACTATCTTCAGCTAGTATTTTTACTGCTGAATTATAATCCATCCATTACAGCACTTATCCTATGCATCTATGCCTGTGTCATCATTTGTGGTTGTCTCAGACTCCCTTAGAGCTTATAACAGGCTATACAAAAATTTGATACACCACACCCCTTAATCCCTCCGTATCCGAACTTTGGCTACGCCGCATCTTTACTAAGCATAAAGATAATGTTTTTGTTTGGTCCCCTGGTCATTTGACGTACAGGCAAATGACAGGCAGACACAGCCTGCGGCGGTCAGCAGTTCAGACCTACAGTTTCTTATAGAGGAATTCCATGTATCGGACTATTTTGCTGTAATATCATCACCTTCACAACCCGTTGCCAACAACGTTGGTCTATACTATGCACGCAACAAACTTCAGATCTATTAAATCCGAGTATAGGTTTACAGGCCGCTATCTTCTTATCACCAGGGTCGAGGTTTGGGAGACCTACTCTCTCCCGTCTTCGCATTGGCCATACTCGTCTTACTCATGATATCTCATGGAGAGAGCGTCTTGCTCCTCTCAGAAGAATTGCCCAAGCTCCCATTAACAGTCAGCCTACATCTGTTGGACAGCCCACTTTAATCAACAGCACGCAGAATTTACCTCTGTCCTCGTCTTCGCCCCGCTGCTCTCTCTTTACCTTCCCCTTTCTCGCTGATGGACCCACCTTTCATCCGGACTCTCATCATTATTTTGACAACGACTGACTTACCTTCACAAATTTCTGATACTTCAGCCCTTTCTACTTGAATCTCTTGCTAACCCTTACCCCCGTACTATTAACCCTGCCCCGCTTTTTCTGTAACCGTGCTGAACATCCCCCCCTCCACTTCTGCCATCCAATTCCCTTGCTTCCTTCACCTACCCCTGCACGCTTGTATAGCCCTTGTTGGCTTAGCGCTTCTTTTTGTTTAGCATATAATAATAATGACAAACGTCTTGACCATACTTCACAAATTCTATACCTTTTTAAGCCTTTCTACTTGAATCTCTTGCTAACCCTCTACCCCCGTACTATCCCCTGCCCCGCTGTTTTCTGTAATCCTGCCTGACATCCGCCCCCTCCCATCCTGCATCATTCCCTTGCATACCTTCCCTAACCCTCAGCGCTGTATATAGAGCCCTTGTGAGGCTTAGCGCTTCTTTTTGATTAATAATATAATAATGTGTGGCCGACGACCACTCTAGAAACATCATGCAGTCGACCTCCATTCTTGCCTTAATTGTAATGAAGCTCACCCTTCGTACTCCAGCCGTTGCCAGTCTACTTAAATGAAACTTGAAACCGTTGCTCAGAGGCAGAAAAGGTCTCCCTTATGCTATTGCAGTTTCTCATCTCTCCGCCTCCAAGGGAGACAACCCCGTTTTTCTAATCTCGTGTTTCCAAACTCCCCCCACTTCTGGGTTTCCCCATCTTCCTGCAGCCTCCTCATGATGTTACCCCTCCATACCACTCCGGCAATCTAACTTTTGCTGTCCTTGCTCTGATGTCCCTGACTTACAACTCAGTCTGTTCTCACATCTTCCACCTTCTCACAAGCCCCAGTATCGACAAGACCACGTACGACACCAAATACCAATCGAACGCCCCTCTACTTCTCGAGAAGTCCCAAAAAATTCCACATTGCTCAAATCTTCATTGCCCCTTTCCTTCCCTTCTTTTTTCCACCTCCACACTTTACCTTACCAGTCCTCTGTACCTAGTTCTTCCCCTCGCATCTCTGGCTCTATTACAAGTGTGATATTCACCCACCTCCTCGAAACTATGCCTACCACCCACGACCCCTCCCAAGTTTCTCCCTCTTCCGCACCTCCCAGGTTTCCTGCCTCCTCTGTCTCACCCCCCACACTTCCATCTCCAGTCCTACCCTCTTCCCTCCCCCTTCTACTTTGGTACAGTCCATTACTTCCCAACTTTACTCACCCTCCTCCTTCTATCTCCCAATAATGTGTCTTCCCATACATCTTTGAATTCAGAACACTTGAAGCCATCTCAGAATATATTGCAGAGACTAAACCTACAATGGACATGATTCGCTTCCTGATCCTTCTCTTCCCTCTCCTCCATCTTCACAGCCCCATTCTTCGCGACGCTCCGTTCCTTCGCTGCTTGAACATCTTCCAATGCCACCACACGTTGACTTTTCTAACCCCTCTAGTCCGTAGGTGCCTTTACCTACAGATTACTGGTATTTTCTTCATCGCCAATCATGGCCTATTTACAGTGGAATATCCGCAGCCTCAGGGGTAATCGGGGTGAGCTTCAGATGTTGCTTTCCAGGTTTTCCCCTGTTGGTGCTTGCTTACAGGAACCAAAATTACACTCGGCTGTTTTCCAACCTGTCTCAGGCTATAATTTATTGTATTCTTCGGATCCTTTCTCAGATGGGACCTTTAATGAAAATGCCCTTCTTCTATGCAAAGATATTCCATACTGTCAGCTATTTGTACATACCTCGCTGCATTACACTGCAGCCCGTATCCACTTGAATAAGTGGTTTACAATATGTTCTTTATATCTCTCTCCTTCTCGAGCATTTTCTATCCCAGACTTTGCCTTTCTTGTTTCATCCTTACCACCACCACTTTTTGTTACTTGGTGATTTTAATGCCCACCATTTCCTCTGGGGGGGTTCATTGTGACTCCGTGGCATCAGTTGGAGGCTTTTCTGCCTCTCACCCCCTCCATTTTTTTAAATACGGGTACTCCACCCATTTTGATCCTCGTACTCATACTCTCTCTGCATCGATCTATCAGTCTGCTCTTCCTCCACTGCACTAGACTTCACCTGGTCTGTTCTACCGGGTTACATGACAGCGATCATTTTCCAATTTATTCTTACTTCTCCTTCCCATTCACCACCTTTCCGTAGCCCTCGTGGGAATTTGATCAGGCCCAAAATTTGGGGTCTTTACTCACACTCACTGCTTTTAGTGAGGTTCCTTCTTCATCTCCATTGTGAGCTCCTACACCTCTTCTCGACGTCAGTTTATACCGCAGCTTCTCATTCTATACCCAAAACCTCAGGCAGGCATTCTCAGAAGTGCGTGCCTTGGTGGTCTCCCGCTTGTGCTCGTGCAGTACGTTTGAAATGCGCTGCATAGGGCAGGTAACCGGTAAATAGAACTGCTGAGGACTTCTTGATTTTAAGCAGAAGCGTGCGATTGCTCGCCCTGTCATCCATGAGCTAAACGCACTTGTTGGCGAGATTAGGTTTCCCATCATCTCTGCTTCTTCTATGAGTGCAGTCTGGAAAAAGTGAGGAAAATGAGTGGTAAATACTCTCCCGACCGGCTCCTGTTCTACGGGTCGCTGGTGTTGATGTAGCAAACCCTCTCGACGTTGCCATTTAACTTGGCACACAATCTGGTCCATATTTCCCGAGGGCTCCATCTATGCCCCTCGTTTCTTTCCTCAAAGTCTGCCAGAGAGTTAGTTTCCCTTGGACTTTTCTTCTCTCAGAGAAGAACAGTATAATGTGCTTTTCACTTCAAGAACTAGAGGCAATGCTCTCAGCTTGCCGATCATCGGGAGGTGGGCCTGACGACATTCATATTCGTATGTTACAAAATTTACATCGGTCAGCCCCTTTTAGTCCTCTTACACCTCTTCAATCTTATTTGGGCACAAGGAGTTCTTCCCCAGCTGGGGGAATCTGCCATTGTTCTCCCTTTCCGCAAACGGGTGCTACAGGACATGATGCTCCCCCCTATCGTCCCATCGCTCTTACTAGTGCAGTTTGCAAAGTGATGGAACGTCTCGTAAATCGACGTTTAATGTGGTATTTAGAGAGACACAACGTCTCTCCGCTAGTCAATATGGCTTTCGTAAGGGTCGTTTACATTTGCCCTTTTTCTACTATGTTCGTAATGCCTTTGCGAATAATCAAATCAGTTATTGCCATATTTTTTGATCTTGAGAAGGCATATGACACAACTTGGAGGTATAATATTTTGGCCAGGCCCATTCCTTAGGCCTCCGAGGCAATCTACCATCCTTCCTTAAGAACTTTTAACTGACAGACATTTCCGTGTTTGAGTCAATAATGTTCTTTCCCCCGGACTTCGTCCAAGCTGAAGGTGTCCCTCAGGGATGTTTTTTAAAGCACAACACTTTTTCTCCTTGCTATAAATGATTTGGCCTCTGTTCTCCACCAATTTTTGGTCATCACTCTATGTTGATGACTTCGCTATTGCTTGGCAGGCGCTGACTGTCATCTTATTGCAGTTTCCCCCAGCATGAGGTCGCCCGTGTTTCCCACTTGGGCCACCACGCATGGGTTTTTAAATTTTTTCAAGTACCAAAACTCGCCAAATTACTTTCACTAGACGCTCTGTTATCTCCAATCATCCTTTGTATCTCTATGGCTCCCGTATCCCCGAACGTGATAGTCAGGTTTCTAGGCCTTCTCTTTGACCGTAGCTTATCCTGGAAACCTCACATTACCTTCTGAAGGCAACTTGTCACAGCCGCTAAACCTTCTTAAAAAACCCTTGCTCATCTTTCCTGGGGAGCTGATCGTCGAACTCTGCTTCACCTACATTCAGCCCTCGTTTTATCGAAACTCGATTATGGTGACCAGATTTATTCTGCCGCCTCTCCTGCTACTCTCTCTAGCCTTAAATCTATCCATCACCAAGATTACGTTTGTGCCTTGGTGCTTTTCGCTCTTCCCCTGTTGAGAGCCTTCTATGCAGAAGCGAATTTTTCCATCTTGTCTGATCGCCGTGATGCCCATTGCCTTCGCTACTATGTACGCTCTCACGATCTCCACAATCCTTCCATTTATAGGGAAAGGTCACCAAATTAGTAGGACACTCTTTATTCGTTCGCCGCCCTGTTTGCTCCCCTCCCTTTTCTCTTCGCCTACATTCATCTTGGGCTTCCCCTTTAGTTACCACCTTTATATGTTCATGTAGCATCTCACTTTCCCTATCCCCCTGGGAAGTTCAGCTGTTCGGGTTGTTTTTCTCACTCCTTGCTCGAAGCTCAACTGCTAGGTGGTTTCCCGCTCTCTTTTTCTTGATCCTTCCACTCCTTTTTCCTGCCCCCGCTGGTACACGATGGTCTAAGTCTTAAACGGCGTCGGATTCGCAGCAGGTTTCCGGACAGCGTCGGCGGGGGTTTATATCTTTGGCTAGCATTTTACTGTGAACTTTTCCATTCTTGCAGATTTTCGTATCGCATCTATGCCTGTGTCATCTTTGTGGTAGTCTAGCCCCCCCTTAGTGCTTACGGTATAAAAAAATTTTTTTTCATCTCCCCCCTATTTCTCCGTACCCCAATTTTGGGTCCCCGTTTCTTACAAAGCATAACCCCCTAAAGGGAAAGGTTCCTGATGTTGGTGAGGGGCTTTGTTTTGGGGAATTGGATCTGGCTCCAGTTCCCAAAATTAAGTGAATCCCTTAAAACCCCCCCCCCAGGCACTTAAAATCCCCCGGGTTTTAGGGTTTCCCCCCTTGATTATAATAATAATAAAATAATACAAGCATAAAGTTTTACTTTTTGTTGGGTCCCTGGTCTTTGTGCGTCAGGGCAATGAACAGGCAGCCCACTGCTGCAGGTCAGCGTACTGCCCTACCAATTTCCTATGAGGTGTTCCATTTTGGTATTTTGTAAATACTGCCCCCCTTCACGCCCGTTGGCAACAATGTTGGTCAACTCTGCTGGAACAAATTCATTCTTTTAAAACCCGGCATAGGTTAGGCCGTCTTTTGTCATCAGTGCCGGGGGTTGGGAGCCACTCTCTCCGTCTTCGATTGGCCCACTCGTCTTACCACGGGTATTCTGGGAGGACCGTACCTCTCTGTGAGCAGTGTCAAGTTCAGTATCGTTAGCCACATTTGTTAGACTGCCTCTCTATCAACGAGCGCAGAATTTACCACCAACGCGTCTTCGTTTTACCCCTCTTACCTTTCCCCTTTTTGTGATGGACCTCCTTTAATTGCTTCTCATTTCTTCTGCAACGACTGATTTTTCCACAAAACTCTGTGATGATACCTTACACACTCCCCTCAGCCTTTTTAGCTCAGTCTCTTGTGCCCTTTTCCCTTTTACTATTCACTGTCCTTGTTATCCGTAACCCATTACCTCCCCCCCTTTTTTCCCTGTGCCCCGCTTCCTTCCTGCCTGCAGCGCTGTATAGCCCTTGTGGCTTAGCGCTTCTTTTTGATTATAAAAATAAAAATCGCCAGTACCACAATGGGATGGCAAAAGTTCCGTTAGTGATGTGGAATTGTTTGTTTGTGTACTGTTATCCCCCGGAGGCTAAACTTGCCGGAGTAACAGTACCATGGCCGTACTGTCTTTACGGTCTCTGGGAAACCGAGGTGCCCCGTAACTGTTTTTCTTGGGTTTTCCCGCAGATCCCCGCCCTTTTTATTAAATTTTGTTCTGGTTGTTCCTTATCCTCCCGTGAAGCAAAAGATATTTTTCGAAATTTTTTAGAGCTTTATAAGTATTATCAGTTTAAAAGCTAACCCGTAAGGGGTTTTCGCCCCAAATGATAATAGCGTGCTAAGGTAGGAAAGGAGAGGTTGAGAGTGGCGGAGATCAGAATTTTCCATATAACTTTTTTTTTTTCCAAGGTACCCCTCCCTGGTCGGTGGTACTCTGAGGGGGGTTGCTTGCGCTTACCCCCTTTGGGAAATGAGGTAGAGATATTTAAATATATATATATATATATATTTTTATATATATATTATTTTTTTAAAATATATATATTTTAAAATTATATTTAATTTTATATTATTAGACCACTGTCAGCCTCAAGGTTACCCCGCCAGTGGGGCCCCGTGGTTGTCTTTTAAAGGGCAGCCCGCCACCTTCTGTGTTTAGGGTTCCCAGTTTCTATTTCAGGGTCCCTCTGTTCCCCTTGTATTTTTCCTTCCCTTCTCCAAAGTCTGCCCCAACAACCAGTACCCTCGCCTTCCCCAGGTTCGTGTCCAGAAATCCATCCTTGGGTTTCCGGATGTCTCCTTCCTCACGTTCCTAAGGTCAGCGTCGCCTCAGCATTCCCCAGGTCAATGTGTCCAAGAGTCCATTTGTATTCCCTCAGATATTCTCTCCCCCATTTCCCCAAGGTCTGCCTTAACTAGTATTCATGCCTTTCCCAGGTTCATGAGTCCAGGAATCCATCCGTTCGCTCCCAGATGTTTCCCCTTCCTCACCTCCCCAAGGTCAGCCTCAACAACCTCGCCAGGAATCCATCCGTTCGCTTCTGGATGTCTTCCTTTCCTCACTTTCCCCAAGTCAGCGGTTTTCACCACCCCCAGTGACCTTATTGTATGGAAACTTGGTCTTGTCTAGCTGGTCTACGATAGAGACTGTTCAGGTGGGTGGAATTACTGGAGGTGACACAGAAAACTGTCCAGTAATTACAACCACAAAGACAGCCACGACCGTAGGTCAGCTAGACGAGACCAACCTACCACACAACTCGCCCACTGAGAGGCTCATAAATGAACACTGAATTCTGTTTAAGTTACGCTCTGAATCTGTATTAAACCTTATTTCTAGTTTTCTACCTATGTAAGTGTATTTGTTAGTGTGCAGCTGTGATTTATGAGTTTTGTCATGGCTGTAGGGTGACGTAACTCTTAAATCAAATTTAAACAGGTGACACTGTTTTTAGGGAGTTAGAAACGTGTCTTTTATTCCCTTCACATTTAGAAAAGGTGACCCTTAAGACGCCCACAAATTAGGTGGGATTCCACATAGCCAACAGTGGTAAAAGGGACGTATCCCACAATTCCCTGGCATGAGAGGAAAATTTATCCTCTGTCATTCACCTCTTTCGTCATTAATTGTCCAGGTCTTAAATGACCTCATGACAAGAGTTTAGTTGATTTTAGGCCTATTTTTAAGAAAGTTTACAGGCGTAAACATTTTTTTTGAATCGTGATAGGTCATAAACAATGGTTATTACATATTTATGGCAAAAAATATAGGTATAGTATATTAGTTTCTATCTGAAATATTTTTACCAGTATTTTCTGCAAACCGCCCCATGCTGTGGCACTGGAGAGTTGGACAGTTATCTAACTGCTATTTTAACAGTAAACATCGTATATCGGTGCTACCAGTGCAAAATCAAGCTCTCGTCCCCCATATATCCATGGGCAGTGTAAACAAAAATAACTCTTGTAACGATCCAGTGGATTTTCGAAGCTTTGAACTGGAGTCTGTGAAATGGCTGTCCACCGTGTTAACTACTGGAGCAGCAATACTCTTGATAACATTCTCTCCAGCCCCGCCACACACCGTAACATTTGAAGCATTCCAGAGTTGCAGAGACTGTGGCCTGTCATAAAGACCCAGTTCAGATCTCCACAAAACTAGTAGTAGTATTAACTAGTAGTAATAATAGTAATAGCAATATTAATAGTAATTAGAGTAATAATAGTAATAAATCTTTTATATAGATGCACAGAAAGTACCGGCAATTAATTTTGTCAAAGAATCGCCATCATCGTTACAAGCCGCGTTAATTCATTCAGAAATGCTGTCTTTACTCCTCTGTTTACTACATCTGAGTTGCCAGATGTTACTTCTACCCGCCACAGAGAGTACAGAAACTTGTTTCCGGAACTGTACATCATGCAGATGAGCACACTCCTACATATACCCCGCACACAACCTATCATAAGTATTACTGAGCATCACCACCCTCCAACCACAAATATATAGACATAGAGAAGTCTGGACGGTCGAATGTGAGGTTCAATGATTTATTTTGTGCCAAAAAGCCATTCATCTTCCTCTTAATGCGATGGACATCACATCCTTAATGAGAAATCCGATATCCTCCTAATTCTTGTGTTCTTAATAGCCGGTGTGTAGACACTGGCGTAATCCGACAACTGGGAAATCAGACACGGAAAAAACCTGCGAAAAATGACTATTATTACTTTATAGTCAATAGGTTGCTATATATCTATGATGATTTATGTAAAGATTCGTAAAGGTGATTTCCTCTGGCACGCAGAAGCTCGGAACCTCTGGTAAGTTTCGCTGTATAGCCCTTGTGGCTTAGCGCTTCTTTTTGATTATAATAATAATAATCTGGTAAGTTTCAATAGATTATCTTTGACAATTTGACGAGTGTCCTATTACCGGAGATATATTTCCCAGCATGTTATTTATCACTAAACGTCCCCTCAGGGAAGGTTCCTTGATGTTGGTGAGGGGCTCTTGATTTAGGGAATTGGATCTGTGCTCCAGTTCCCCGAATTAAGCCTGAATGCCTTCCACATTCCTCCTCCCCCCAGGCGCTGTATAATCCTACGGGTTTAGCGCTTCCCCTTGATTATAATAATAATAATATCACTAAACGTAATTATTCTATCTCAGCCTTGTTATCATCTAGATAACACAGAGCTTAGCTGCATCACTCCTACACAACACGGAGTCAACCTTCATCACTACAACACACAACAGCTGGATTCAGACTATACTGAGAATGTCGCATATCCCTCTGATCCAAATATTTTTAAACGCATGCTTAGCTGTCCTAAAGCAACGAGACTAAATAATCAGTTGTAATGGTCGATGCTGACAAATACTGTGTGTGTGTATCATTTCTGAAAGTCTAACGTTGCACTAAAGATAATGCTCGAAGCAGCAACGTGCTGACAGATAGTCATTATATTGATTAGAAGTCTTGTTCAGTATTTACATGAAATGATGTGTGGATCCTGTATAAGAAATATAATTGTCATGGGAAGAGTTTAACTTGCAGTGGTCATACACATCGATACCATGCCTAACCCTTCTAGGGTAGGGTAGGTGCATGAGCCCGAGCCTTTAGCTCATAAGACTGTTATTCCCATTATCCCCCTTGGGTCGGGGATGGCAGACCAGAGAGGCCTAGCTTGTGGCTAGGCCTGGGGACAGTTGGTCCCAAAGATGAGGAGGTACTTGTGCCTCCTCCCATGGGAGACTTAGGTCTCAGACAGTCCCTAAAGAGGGAGCCAAGGCCGGGCCACCACTTGGAAAAGGCCCGGGCCGGGAGAATACCGGCTAATCTTTAATAATAATAATAATAATAAGTGGTCATACAGCGTATGGGGAATGGGGAGGAGGAATAAGGTTTGATCCAAGTGTAGAGGAAAGTAGCTCCAATTTCTTGGATCAATAACACATTGCCAGCATCTAGTGTTCTCTTCTACTACTTCCCCGGCTCTGAAGAGGTAATTAGACAAGGCATAACACAAGCATCCACCCTCCTTTGACACGGTCAACAACAGCTACAAATATATTGGTTTAGAAATAATAAATTTGACATATAGTAAACTTTATATAACTAAAAGGTATACAGTATGGAGTATGTGAGTGTTTTACGATATAACACAAACATTTGGATGCAATGCTTGTGCCTTCAAAGGACATAAAAAATAACATTCCTTCAAACTTTTTATGTAAACAATGTCAACAGAGAATATTCCATTGGTCTGTTCATGTTAGTTTGACAAGTTTAAGGCCTATCGAGTGAATAACGTTCACTGAGGCTAAAGTTATATATATATGCCATGTGTGCACTTAATGTGTGACTCCTAACACCTATCGACTATACGTATATTACCTATATTACCTGTATATTAACATTCAAAAATACTTTTTTTTTTTTGGTAGCACAGGGATTGAAGAAGACATTATTTGTATATGTATAAGAGATGCACACTTGTCTATGAATATGTCGTGTTGACTGGTTTGTAAAGCTGAAAGTTTTCGAACTACAATGGGGTCATGATGGCCTCATATCACCTGTACCTCGCTAGTCATGAAGCCTTTAAAATATATTCTCAGTGTAAAATAATATATATATATATATAATATATATATATATAATATATATATATATATATATATATATATATAATATAATATATATTATTTATATATATATTATATTATATATATATTAATTATATATATATTATATTATATATATATTATATTATATATATATTATTTTATATTTATATTATATTATATATATATTATATTAATATTATATATATATATATATATTATATATATATTATATTATGCAATAAGATCACAGTAAACAGGTGATTTCAAATATGCAAAACAACCACTCTGAAAGAATAGAGAATTCCAAGCGCTTTCGTTACTACTCACATTATCAAGAACTTGACAATGTGAGTAGTCACGAAAGCGCTTGGAATTTCTCTATTCTTTCAGAGTGGTTGTTTTTGCATATTATATTATATATATATTATTTTATATTATATATATATATATATATATATATATATATAAAATATATATAAAATATATATATATATATATATATATATATATAATATTATATAAAACACACACACTCAGTGCACGAAGTTTGCTATATACCATGTGTATTTGTCTGTGTATCAACTAATTTTGTTAATGTTCAGTTAGGTAGAAGCAATATTCATTGTGGTAGTGGCTACATTGGGATTCGAGTCATGCGATCGAGTGGTTCACTGACTGTAACACCCCTCGAGCTTCCAGTTCTGTCCCAGCTCTTGCAGGAGGTTCTCGCTCTACTCCGCTGTTCTGATTTAGTGACATGCAGCATTTTCCAAGTATTTAGCTAGTGTTAATCAAAGCTGAATCATTATGAGAGAGTTGGTGAGGTTGCTTCGTGTTTGGGGTCTTCTGATGATTTGTTCGGACTTTTCTCACTCTGGTGCGTCGTTCCCTGATTATGGTAAGTGTACAAGTTAATAAAGTCTGGCACGAAATATAAAACCTAACATTGCTTATATCAGTGTTTATTTAAATTCTCTATATACATTTTAGGCAACAACGTTTTGGTATTATCAACAAGGATTTTTTTTTAAAATTGGTCGCATTATTTTTTTTTTTAAAGGCCTGTTGTATACTTGAATTTGTATAAAAAGTCTTAATTTATTTTAAAGTCGAAATGAGGATTGTTTTAAATTTCTGGTTCCTGAGTTTCTTTTTTCTCGAGAGAGTTTTAGGATATAGGTTTATAAATTATCACATTTCAGGTTATAAAATGGAGCAGATGTTCTTGGGGACCATTTTTTTTTGTTTTTAAAATTGACTTGACCAACTTAGCCTAGAATTTTGCTATAAATCTAGGTTGATTACTACATTCTTACCTACGAATAAATAAATCCGCCCATGCGCATAAAACATAAACATCTTCATTGCACAATCCACTTGATTTTTTGAGAAAGTCATCATTAAACTTTAAACCAGGGTCCGCAACTTTTTTCTCTGCCCGCACCCCTGGGAAATGTTTGATTATTGTCGAATTCGAGAAATAAGCTTTTAATTCACTGCATAAAATTTAAATATAAACTTGAGCAATTAGAAAAGTTTTTGGAAAAATAAACTGAATTGTGCTTTTCATTAGGACTTTGTCGCACGCCTCCATGAAATGGCGTTTCTGACCCCCCCCCCTGGGGTTTCGTTCGCCACCAGGTTTGGAACCTCTAATCTAAACGGAGGGTTAAAACTAATTTTTCCTTCATGTAACTGTAAAGTGTACTACTGCCACCACTAAGGATGGGATCCACTCCCTACTTTACCACCCATTAAAGAAGAAAAAGGCACAATATCATAATTGGAACAATACACAAATAACCCGCAGATAGCTTATGACGACGTTTCGGTCCGACTTAGACTACTTACTATTCACATTCACTATGTAAAATGTTCATTTGAAGGAAAGTCCTATTGCATTGCTCGATTTCTCTAACTTTTTTTTTTCTAGGTATTTTAGTCGAGATAAATCTTTTCAAGGGCAGATGTTACTGTCAAAGTTAGGCAGGTCCGTTCCCCTTGAGGTAATCGGGAAAGATTTTTGAGCGGGTTCATTAGTGAAATCAGTGTTAGGCAGTTGCGTTAGTCCAGCATAATACAAACTGAAACAAAATTGCTAGGAAACAATGTTTTAAGATTACCAGATTAGATATGGCCGGGGGGGAAAACCGGGAAACAAATACTGAATAACTGACTGTTGTTGGCTAACCAAGGCTGAATTTTAAATGTAATTAGAGAATGTGGAACCCAAAAATTTGTTTTATCGGGATGACATCTCTCCCAAATCTTCAAGAATAGTGAACCTTTGAGGGGTTTGCCGTAACCCACTTAGCTGTTTAATCTGTATTGTTTGACGTTTATCGTTTAAATTTTTATCCCTGTTCCCGTTGGATGCTGGGTACACTTTAGCGAGCTTAAGAATCAACATCCATCCCTCTATAAGCCTTAAGTAGCGTTCCCCCCTTCCATTAACTTCTGCTATTGTAGGTTAAGGAGAGGGACATTATCACTGGCTCTCCCAACGCTGCAGTGTTGTGGTCTACTCACAATGGGATTTTATGATAAGTGAACTTCCTAGTGGGCAAAAATTTCTGCAGACATACCAGTGATGTCTCATGTTTGAGTCCGAATCAGCCTTTCTATGTGTTTACTAATATGGCCAAGGCATTTACTGATCTCGCTAGATTGATTCGGTGTTGAGCTCCTTTACTGGTGACTCCAACTTCCCGGATCGCCTGGGAGCAGTAGGTACGCGAGTTGAGTAGGTGGGTAGGTGATAAGTTACAAAGGCTTCTCTTCGCTGAACTCCCGTTAGCACTTACTTTTCCTGCCACTAACTCTGTGAAGGATTTTCTTAAACCTATAAATTCTTAAGATTTGTTCCATTTCACACATTCCACTGAACACTAAATACACATTTCTAGACAGACTCTGGACTGCAACTTTCATAAATTATTTCCTCTGCGAGTTTAATTGGAATGTTAAACGATCCTGGTATTTCCTCGTTAAATTTTCTTAAAATAGGTTGCTGCTACAATGGTATGGTATTTAAGTGGGGAAGTGTAGTTGAAGAGTTGCCAGAGATGTGTATGCAGCTAATGTGTGCCGCCGTGCATGCATCTCCAGGAATGACCTTACTGCAGCAATTGTTCCTGTTAAGCTACAATCGCACTTCTGCAAAGGTAAAGACTTTGTAATACCCAATTTGATTAAACTCTGCATAACTGCAATTAGCGTATCAATTAGTAACTATTTCTTTGTATGGACTTCGAATGCTACTTTTCTCTAGCTTTTTAAAACCTGGTCCTAGAACTCTTCGGTTAAGTAACAGAATTTTCTAATGTTAGGTATTTAATCATTAAAATTAATGTTAATCATTTTTAATACAACTCATCCATATTAAATTTACGAATTCAATGTTTTGCAGGATTCCGGAGTTAAGATTGATACTAGATTATAAAATCACTAAACCTAGATAATGCTTTTTTAATTAAAATTTAATAGAATTCGCACATCCTTGTATACATTTTCTTTTCACGGGTGCCTTAGCTAGAATGTTTTTGGTCAAATGAACACACGATACCATCAAATTTGATTAACTTCACTTTCAACTAGTGACATACAAGCTTTGTATTTGATATATTCCTATAAAATACATCTTTGTTTTCAAGGTAAAACCCGTTACGGTTCTGGCAAGATTCTAATCACTTCAATTTCCTATTAGGATTTGCCTCGGTGGAGATTGCCTAAACTACTACTGCGTTGATGACACTGGTCTGGTGCAAGCTGAAGGTGCCATGTGGTCTCCTGATGAGTGTCACACGTGTGTGTGTAATGGCAGTGAAGTGTCTTGCTCGAAGACTCCAGAGTCTTGTCCTCTCCCACCCAATAAGTTTTGTGTAGAGAATCCAGGACGTTGCTGTCCTCAGTGGAACTGTTCCTTGTGAGTGTCCCTCGGTTCTAGTCTTGGTATAAGATATGTTGTAAATATGATAATGGTGTAAAATACTGACAAGTTAACACACATGCAACAGTTATGTACTTTTTTCCGAAAAGTTTCGCCTACACAGTAGGCTTCTTCAGTCGAGTACAGAGGCAGCAGAAGCAGTAGAGATATAAAGACGATGTAATCAGTCCATCACTCATGAAGACTCGTTTCGAGGTGGTCAGTCCCTCAGCCTGGAGAAGTTTTGCTCTATAGTCTAGAACAATGTCTGGACTAGTCTGGAACAATGTTCCAGACTATGGAGCAAAAACTACGTCTTTGAGGATGATGGAATAATTACAATGTCTTTACATTTCTACTGCTTCTGCTGCCTCCTCTGTACTTGATTGAAGAAGCCTACTGTGTAGGCGAAACGTTTCGGAATAAAGATACCTAACTGTTGCACGTAGGTCTTACTTATCAAGATCTTAGCATCCCCCCACTGTTCTAATATTTAGTTTCTAATATTGTTACTAGTTTTAAGAGCTTTGTATTGTTTATTTGGATATAAAGCTGTTTACGCTGAGATTTAATATTATAACAGCTCGGGGCGGATTACCCCTCAAGGGAGGTTCCTTGATGCTGGTGAGGGGCTCTTGATCTAGGGAATTGGATCTGCTCCAGTTCCCTGAATTGAGCCTGAATTGATTCCATCCCCCACATGCGCTGTGTAACCCTACGGGTTTAGCGCTTCCCTGTGATTATAATAATAATAATCGGGGCGGATTAACTTTTTAATCTCAAAATTAAATTGTAATGTCTGACTTCTGGAAAGACGACTTTTGGATGAATAGTGGTGAATATAATAAATTGTTCTTGGGGTCGCCCTAACTCTGGAACTGCCTGTGTTAAATACTTTCCCGGGAATCTTTCAGTGGGTGCATTGACGATGCTGGAGAGCATCACGAGCTGGGAAGTTCTTGGCATTCTTCTCCCTGTACATACCACACGTGTACACAGAATGGGATGATAACTCTGATAGAAGACTGTTTCTTGCCCCCTCCAGTGCACCATAGTTGTACTGAAATTACACAGGAGAATGAATGTTGTCCACGGTGGCACTGCAGGTAAGGGTGCTCTTAGTACAAGGTCTTTCAAAATTTGGGAGCACTTCTGTGAAGTGCTGTTGATTAGACAAAAAGAAATTGGACAGTCTTCCTTTCTTGAATAAGCTGTTTTCACTCAGGTGCTGACTATCATTATTCGTAATGCAAATATTTTTTTTTAAATAGTACATGGTTGTCAATACACCTCTCGCTCATGTTTAGCTTCTTGCATAAGTGATGGCTAAATTTCAGACTTTAATCTCTTGTACCACAGTGGCTGTACCGATGTTGCTGGCAATTACCACGAACTTTGCCACGAGTGGACAGACTCTGATCCCTGCCTTGTCTTCACCTGCACTCCACATGGTATATCTGAGAAACTTTTGGTCTGTGAGAAACAAGACCAACCTCATGCTGGATGTTACAACTACACTTCCCCAGGAGAATGTTGTCCTAAATGGAATTGCAGGTTCGTTTACGTAGTTCTACATGAAACTGTTTTAAATTTAAATGTGGTTTATAGTTTTAACTATCATGAAAAAAACATTTGTAGCCTTGATAACACTTTTATTTAGCTCAAAATATGAAGCTCTCATCCTAAATAACAAAAATGTATGATTCTTCCTTTCAAATTTGTTTCTTCCAGGAAATTTTAAAAGCTTGTTAGGCATACATATCTAACTTTTATCCTAAAAATATATTTATCTTAGGCGATACAGTAACTGGAACAGTTAAAGAAATGCTGTAACCTAAATTGTCTGATTAATGCTGGTTATTTCAACTTGGTATGATAGCATTTCAGCTTTGATTCTTGGCTTTTATTTAATTTTATCTCTTGTTGTATATAGATTGTTACTGCCATGAGTGCTCATGGACCGGGCCGCGGGGGCGTTGATCCCCTTCAGGCATACGGCAAAGTGCTCTGAAAATATCAAAGGCAATAGCATAAATTCACCTCCACTTGCTGTGGTATATGAAAGTAGTCATAAGCTATACAGAAAATTGTCCAAAATTAAAATTACATACCATTGTTAGTCTGTGAATTGAAATTTTTTTTTTTTTTTTTTTTATATTTTTATTTAAAACAACACAATACATTAAATAAGTAAAAGAACACAGTATCAGTTCTTACTCAAAATTATAAATCTCATTGTCCAAATGAACACAGACGATTAACGTTGTGTTGTCACACCTGTCCCTCATCCCATATACATTACATCCAATGTAACTATGTTAAGTAAGATTACATCATTATTATTATAACCAAGGAAAACCCAAACCTACAATCTGCATTATTTTTTCCACTTTGTTATTTATATATTATTAATCCACATAATCTTCAAACTCCTTTACAATACTCATTATTGCCAGTGCCGACACAGCTGACACTTCTACCCCCCCCCCGTATGTACAGTCCCCATTCTAAATAACATACATTAATTTCCTAATGAATGGTCATTGAAAACAATTTCTACTAAAATAACCCAACCCAGCAGACTTCCAAACAAAAACAGTCAGGGTCATTATAAGACATGTAGGAACGAGTCCTGCAATCATATATGTATACATATACGCATGCATATACACATACGTGTATGTGCACTTATTCATAAGAACAAACTAAATCATACATAGAAATAAATCGCTAAATGACTTGTCTGCAAATAAACTAAATATTACAATCTATGATAGAACTATACAAAGACATTGGTTCCCCCAAACACACCTACATACACAAAGTTAATGTTACTGATTAACACAATATATAATAGGACCTTCCATACAAAATAAGGGGATATATAAACCCCATCAAAAACTTATATATTTAAGTACATAGTGCATAATGTACATATTCAATACAATAATAAAAAAAAAAAGAGGTGTATGACAAGGCTAAATCTATCTTCAGATTAAAAATATATAAGACAAAACCTCACATTATACATATAAATATAAACCTTCCTATATAAAATGATTCTTATAACAATAAGGGAAAACCGAAAATCACATACAACTTTTGACTCTGTGATTTTACAAAAAATTCATAAGGTCTACATACTCCTACAATAAACTTTACCCACATCAACCACCGTGCAAACCAATCAACCATACCTCACCAGGCTTCCAATCACACCAAGAGGGCGCACCACTGAAGAGACCAACCCCTTGCCTCTCACCCCATACTCAAACGGAGTAAACGTTCAACAGTAAGTCCACGATATCCCTCCGGAAAACTAATTACCCACCTTCCCCCATATAATTGTTTGTTCCTACATGCTGTCCTATAAAAACTCGCCGCCAACGCTTTTATCCTAATGTTCCCCTCCACCTCCCTCATCCCCCAAGAAACATACAAGTAATCAACTATTACATATCTGATAGCCCTTCCCACCTCTTTGGGTACCCCTTCCATATCTAACATTAAAGCCCTAAGGGGTGATATCTTTCCCCCCCCCAATAAAAAGAAAACCCTCTTCAACCACAATCTTACCACCTCCAACGCAGAACAAAAATATACTACATGAAAAGCCGTCTCAACTTCCCCACAAAAAACGCATGACGCCTCTTTCACAAAACCCATTCGTCTTAGCACCTCTTTCGATGCTAACGTCCCCATAAGAAATCTATATACTAATTCCCTCGCTCTTGCCGGTATTCTTAATTTACTAAATTCCACCCATATCACTCTCCAATCATATGTGGGATACACTGCCATCCCTTGCATTGATTCCTGACGACGACCCACACCCACTAACCGTTTTACCTTGAGTTTTTTAACATTGCGAACCTTTAACATAAACCGCAACATGTCTTCACACTCCACTAAGTCCCTGCCACCCCCCCAAATTTGCGGATATCCCCCATCACCTCCCCCACCCGAAGACCCCTTTCCCCCGCTGCCCGAATATACCTCTGCTTCACATATAGCGCCTTCACCCTAGACCCTAATGCAATCAATCCCAGTCCTCCCTGCCTTACCGCAGTCATTACTAACATCTTTCCCCAACCACGCCCTCCCATAGCCCCACACATACCTTAAGACCCTTCTTTGCATTTCCATAATATCCTGACTCCTTAATGGGTAAATTTCCGCCACTCCCCACACCTTACTATAAATCAGCGTATTTACCACCACAACCCTTTGATGCAAGGTTACATCCCCGGCCCTTAGACCCTCAGCCTACTCAAAGCTCTGTCCATTACCATTTCTGAATTAACCCTCCTGCTCTCCTGTGCATCTGCCAAAAACAAAATCCCACAAATCTTTAGCCTATCTACAGTTATCCAACCAAACTCCTCCCCCAAGGTCCTCCTACCCAAGCGCCTACCTCCAACAACCGTGATTTCTGCTTATTAACCCTCATCCCAGTAGCATTCCCCAAAAATCTCAATTACCCTTCCCACTTTTCTTAAATCTTCAATCCCATTAAGTAAAACAGTTGTATCATCTACATAACCAACAATATTCCCACAATATCCTCCACTCTCCCCCAACCTTCCCACCCCCACATCAACCAGAACATAGAAAGGATTCTGCATACATGCAAAGAGTATTTGGGAGAGTGGACCCCCCTGCCTTAAACCCCTTCCCATGCTTTACTGAACTACCCAACCTCCCATTTACCTGTACTCTCATTGATGCATTCTCATACAAAGTCCTCACCCATCCAACCACCCTCCCTCCAAAACCCATTCTCACCATACTCTCAATCAAAAATTCCCTATCCACATAATCATAAGCTTTCTCCCAATCCAGACCTAGAATACCTCCCTTATTACTACCCTCAAGGAAATCCCGAATACGACCATGACCTACCCGCATACTCCTCCCCGGGATACCAAACTGTCCCCCATGTATCACCGACCCCATGACCTTCTTCAGTCTATTACCCAAAATTTTCGCAAAAACCTTGTAATCAGCACACATCAAAGATATTGCACGGTAAGCACTCAACTCTCTACCCCCCCCCTTCTTTGGCACCAAAACTATGACACCTGTACTTTGCGATATGCCCAACTTCCCACTAGTTAACATATGGTCCAATAGCCTAACAAAACACTGCCTAATACACCCCCAATGTGCTCTATAAAAATCATTTGGTATACCGTCTATCCCTGGTGTTTTCCCGGTACTCATCCCGAAAACTGCCTCTTCCACCTCAACCTCACTTATACCAACCTCCAACCCCACTCTATCCTGCTCACTTAAGACGCTATGGAACCCCCCTTCAAAAATACCCTCCCAGGAACCCCCCTCCCTCCAACTCCATTTCTCTCTAAACCAACTATCAGCATAGAGACTCATACTTTCCGTATTGGATAGGACTCGACCCATTGGATACCCTCCCACCCCAGGGCTTGTCCCCCAAATTTTAGAATGGTGGTTACACTCTGTCGGTCCCGAAATTTACGTAAAACATACCCAGACGGCTTATCACCCCACAAAACATCCTCTAACCCCGCCCTAACCCTAATTGCATCAAACCTATCATTGTGTAATTCAGCTATTCTACTCCGCAGTCTGTCCATATCATCCCTCCTACCACCTCCCCAACATAACAATCTTGCAACTGTCCCTCCAGATAATTTTGCAACCCAAAACGCCACCTCGCCTCCTCTCGTCCCCTAGCCTTAAAAAAATTCGCTATTCCAGGTTTTGCCTGCATTTCCCACCAATCCAACAGATCTATCTCCCTGTTCCTAGCCTCCCAAAAAGGCACCACCAATCACTGAAAAAAAAGGGCCCCCCCCCCTCCTCCTTAAGAAGCCTTACATTAATTTTTCCCGTACCCAGAATAAATACGCACCACTCCATCCCACATCAAATCTGCTATTACCGCTCTGTGATCAGAAAACCCCACATCGAAGGTTTGCACCCTCACAACATCTATACCCTGCTTAATATAAATTCTGTCTAATCGCGCTTCATATCCCCTACGGACGAACGTGTGCTCCACTAGGTAAACCCCCCCTCCCCACCACATCAACAACCCCAATATCTCGCAATACATCCCTCAGCACACTCAGCACACAACCCGCCCCTCTCGGTTCGACATCACCACTCCTAATCACACAATTCCAATCACCTCCTATTACTGTTATAGCAGGCAAACCTCTCAAGTGATACAGCAATACTTCTCTGACAAAATCTACTTTTACCCTGATATTACTAGTTGCTGGCATGTAAACTCCCACGAAAACTAACTCGACTCTCACCCCAGACGCCATCCACCCTCACGATCCTCCCACCCCCCCCCCTCTTCCCAACCGATGACACGCAAGGGGCTGGTCTCCTTTACCGCAACTGCTACCCCACCTTTCAATTGCAAACCACTGGTTACATACATCCGATATCCTTTCACCCTCAACACACTACCAGCCCTGTGATTATGCTCTTGCAAAAAGCATATGTCAACATCAAACCGCCTTAAAAACCACTCCAACCAAACTTTCTTGACCTCAGTTTTAAGTCCATTAACATTAAGCGTAACACATCTGAAAATTACAGAAGGGGCGGCTTTCCCCTATGCCTCTGGGATTTACCCACTGCACTTTTCATATTACGTGTTCCTTGCCACTCGAGTTTTCCTGTGCAGTCACTTCCCCCCTCCCTTTCCCAATTTGCAACTCAGGCACACCTCTACCACTGTGTGTCCTCGGCTCCACAACCGCTGCCCATGACTTCTTCCCCGGCCTCTGCCCTGGGGTAATGACCTCATCTATCTCTGATGCCGCAGTTCGTTTCCTAGAACTCACACTTACACACATATCACCCTCAGACAAATCCTCCTGGTGTACCTCCACGGCCACCACATGCTCCCGCCCAATCTTACTCAAGTCTTCCTCAACAATTTGTTGTCCCACCAAAGTTCCAGCTTCACATGAACTGAGGACACCTTTTGCACAGGGTTCCTCCTCATCCAAAAAATCCTTGATCACATCTGCCAATAACCCATCCTGGGTGAAGCTTCCTGACGAAAGTCTCCTCAGATGTTTACCTTCAACTCCCCCCGACGCCCCTGGGAGAGTGACACATGTCTCCGCCGCCGCCACCTCCCGGTCGACCTCTTCGCTCCAGAGGTCATTCCTCCGGCCTCCCGAGGCATCAGAGCCAGGCACCAAATTACACGACTGTTGAATCACAATTGGAGTGTCGAGAATTCGAGAAGCCCGCCTCCTAGGACACTGGGCTGCCATGTGCTCATAAGAGCTACATAGACGACATGTTTTCCGTTGCCCAGCATAGTACACATAAACCCTGTGTTCTACAACCGATCATCGTAACATAGGATGGTATAAGGCCTTGTTAAGGTCTTTTAAGGGTGTAAGAACCTTCCGGCATTCCTTCATATGGACCATCCCTCCACACCCCCATTGTTGCAGAATGCACTGTCCCATAAATTCGAAAAAACTCCTGCAGGCCATAAGCCGTAGCCTCGAAGGGTACATTCCGTACCTTCACCCATGTGAAGTACTTAGAGACGTCATGTAACACAACATCCATCGTTGAATTCACACTCATGCGTTTTCCTGGTAATGCTCGACAATTCTTGTGTAGTAATCGACTCGTAGAAATTTCACAAAGATTCTTGTTAAACCATTAAGGGCGACGCCATACAATTCCTCGTTGGGAATACCATATGTATCCCTGATGATGTTAGGGAGAAGGACGTTCATCGTATCTCCACTTAACGTACCACGAACCAGCTCTATGCAGATAGTATTCACTCTCCGTACTGTATGTTCCGCCATGTTGATATCCCAATGAGCAGCGCACGTCCTCACTACTCAATGGTTGTTGCTGAACTCCCCATTGTTAGTCTGTGAATTGAAATTAATGGGATTTTGGAATGCCAAAATAATTTCTTTGGATATCTTTCGTGTAAGGGAGTAATAAGCTTCATATTGCAGTGGTTGTGTCGATCAGTCTGGTTATCATCCATTTCTAAGTAAGTGGACGTCTGACTTCTGTACTACACATTCTTGTACATGGAATGGAATACAGACTACAAGAGAAGACTGTGAGTTGGAACCTGCACCACATCACACCTGCCTCCAATACACCCCACCTCAACAATGTTGTCCTCAGTGGAAGTGCAGGTAAATGTATTAGCAAGTGGAAAAATTTTGTATCGTGTGTTACTCGGAGTTATTTTTTTTTTTTTTTTTTTCATTTTTTAGGGGGTGTTTTTGATAAATCTGGAGACTTGCATGAAATTGGCCATACCTGGAGCACGGAAGATCCTTGTTTACTACTCAAATGTACCGATGAGGGAAAACCTTCGAACGAGTACTGTGTACAGATCTTCGTCCCCATCCTACATGTACTGAATACATACCAGTAGGAGAGTGCTGCAGGAAATGGAATTGCAGGTGAGGGATGGTAAACCAAATGTCTAGACTTGCTAAAAGAAAACCTAGATACATTAATGAAGCTGTAGATCTTTGATACCTTTCTCGTATCTTCGGTAAAATGTAAATTTCTTCGAAAAGTTGCATTTTGAATTTATAATCTTTCAGTTCGTGTGTCGATAATGGCAAGTCTCGACGGTTATATGAATTCTGGAAGAGCGACTCTTGCACAACTAACTTTTGCACGAAGAATGGGACGCAGACTATTAGAGAAACTTGCAAGAAGACCGATGCGCCTCATCCCAGCTGTCAGAAAATTCTCCCAGAAGGAGAATGTTGTCCCGACTGGCGCTGTAGGTGGGTGTGTTCATCTTCCCAGTATTGGTTAAAATGAATTTAACCTTGTAAACTGCTAGTTAGGCAGTGACTTCTAGATTTTATGCAAGTTTTGTCTTCAGTAATCTGTCCAATTTTTTTTCTTGCCTAAGATTTAATAGAAAAGTACGACATGAGGTACAGGTAAGTACAGCTTTGTGAGGTACAGACAAGTACAGCTTTGTGAGGTACAGACAAGTACAGCTTTGTAGACTTGACGTTTTATGCCTTAATTAGCTTATTTTGCTGGTATAGTGACAATGAATTTTTAAACGCTCGAGTCATCGTGTTGGTTGCTTTACACACAATGGTAAGACAGGAAATTAGTGAGGCGTAATTTTGGTGTATGCTATTTTAAATTATACGTAGCCTATACTAGTTCAACGATAATGCAAATTTACTTTTTTCTTTTAGCATGGAGAATTAAATGAGTAATCTGAACTGTAGTTAAAAAGTAAACTGTTAATACATTTTATGAATGACTTCGTTGTAAATTGGCGGATTTTTAAACTGAAAGTCTTAAGCTGCTGCCTCTGTAAGAACCTCTGACCGTTACTGTAGCAAGGCTACAGTAACTGATAGACTGAGGGACTGATTACCTCAAACTATTACTATTCTTCCACCGTTCTTCTCTATATTGGACTGAAGAAGCCACTGGCTAACGAAACTTCTCTCAAAAATCCCCAAATCTTTCCACAAGTCTCATTCTTCAGCTTCTATGCCATTTACAGTACATACTAGTTAATATCTTGCCATACCCTGAAGAGATTTTTCAGAGTTCTTAGATGAGAGACTAAAACGGAGTAAGGTTTCCACTGATGACTTTAGTAAAGTGTAACGCTTCAGCTCCGTAAAGTTTCCAATCGTGAAAATTATACTGAGCTGGTTGGTACCTTAGTGTAGAAGGGTATTAGATTAGACTTAGATTTTGCCACCGAAGTGGCTAGTTTGTGCACCCCATATCCATACTGTGGACGGTAGTGCAAGAACATAGAGATACACTAAAAACCTAAGAACTAGGCTCCAAAAAAGTTTACAGGAGTATATCTGAATTTATATCTGTTCAATTATCTATTAAAATGTATAAAATTTGCTTAATATATCTGGTATCTGGTTTTCATTAACAAGACATCTTGACATGTCATAGGTTATTATACTGAGGAGAGGTCTAAGAGCCACATCAAGTTTACTGACAATTCTGAATAGTGAAATTCCTAAAATTTAGTATTTTTTTCTGTAACAGCCTCCATGAAAAGCAGCACAGCCTAACTTCACAGACTTCCTGATACCCAGGATCTGGTTTGGGATTATGTAGCATTAATTTAAAAATTGTGTATGGGGAGGGGGTGTACCATGGCTACTCTGCTCCGGATAATTTTATGCTTTATATTAAGCATTTTTTGATATTAATAATGCAATGGTTGGGTTTAATTAATGTTGGTTACTTAAACTTAGTATGATGGTATGTGATGTGCTCGTTGGTTTTAGTCTGCTGATATTTTTAGTGTATCTTATCTATGGGCGCTGTGATTACACTGTCAAATTTTTCGGTAAATATCGTAAGTATACTTAAAGCTCTGTACTTCAACTTCCAGCTTAATTTAAATACGAAGTTCAGCAAAGCTGAAAAGTCAGTCTGAAGCATTGAGATGCTTCTCTTTTGGTAAGCTGGCTGCAGGATAACTCTTTATATCTATCGAAAATATATTTTCGGAACTTTTCCCAACTAGACTAGGCAGTGTGTTTCGGCAATGCTTGGTTATTATGCTAGTATAAAGCTTACTGATAGATGGTCTTTTGGTTTCATTTAGCATAAAGAATTTTTTTCCATAACTATATACATATACCCTTTCATTAAATAGAAACCGTAAATTGTGTGCAAAGAGAAAAAATTCCTAAAACCTGGGTCAAATTGTAATTGTTATTTTTCTAGTTTATGCTTTTTCATTTATTGCACGAAATTCATTAACGCAACCACTAGTGTTCAGTCCTAACGATTTTTTTTTAAAGATGTGGGTATATCTAATTGTCCTCCATGAAAGCCAGTGCAACTACGTTATCACTGATTTTTTGTATCCAGATTCAGGTTTTCGGGAATACGGTATTCCAAAATTTTTAATGGATGGGGAGGAGGAAAATAATTTTTGGTTACAGTGATGAGTGACTTTAAAATTTTTTTTTTTTTAACTGATTTCAGAAACTTGTACAGCTTCCCAAAATATTGATTTGCGGATCAACGCCTCGATGTGTGGATTTTTAGTTGCACTGTTTAGTGAATCGTTAAATAGCGTTTATTACCAATCTGAAAAAGTTCCAAAATTTGTACTTGGGGCGGCGCCCCTTGGCATATTTTGCTTGCTGAATTTTAATGAAACTCAGCCCAAATGAAATTTTTTCTTAGAGCTTAAAATTAAGATAGCCCCCTGATAAGGTGGGTATGGGGGAACAAGTCTTTGAACTCCCCCTTCCCCATTACCGCCTCCTGAAATGAGTTGGGTACGAATGTCGCCCATCACGTGACATGTGGGTTTGGGAGCGAGAAGATTCCAACAGCCTCATGACGGGAGGATGTGGAGGATGACTCGCCACTGCCTCCTGGATGACGATGGTGAGGGAAGTCCCTCACACCTGCCTCTTGATAATAGGAGAAGGGGCATTCTCCCCCCTCATACATTTCCTGTGAAGGCGGGTGTGGGGGGCTGAGTCCTCCAAACCCGTCTCTTGACAAGGCAGGTGCCGGGAAGAAAACTTGAAAACCGTCAGAAGAATTAGCAAAGGAAATTTTTAACATTATTAATAATAGCTTAAGACTCAAACACCAAGTCAGCACCAGATTGTTAGCTTACTTTCGTTAATAGGATTAAAAGCTCACTTGAATCGTAATTCTCAATTCCCTTGAACTGTAACTGAAGACTGACGGCTCATTAATGCTTAAATTTTAGTTACGATTCCCCTCAAGGAACGTTCCTTGATGTTGGTGAGGGGCTCTTGATTTAGGGAATTGGATCTGTGCTCCAGTTCCCCGAATTAAGCCTGAATGCCTTCCACATCCCCCCCCAGGCGCTGTATAATCCTCCGGGTTTAGCGCTTCCCCCTTGATTATAATAATATAGCTACGATTCTTAGGGTTTTGTAACCTCTTTTTTTTTTTTTTAAGTTAACCTGTTACTGTTCCAGGGGCTGCTTTGATGCCAGTGGAAATTATCATGAAATAGACGATGAATGGAGCATGAAAGACCCATGTTTAATGTTCCTGTGTTCTGATGAAGGGATAATAATGAAACGCTTAAAATGCACACGTACTCCGTCGCTTTATCCTCATTTTTTATGAATATAAAGCCCAGGGAGAGTGCTGCCCAAGGTGGAACTCAGCAGGTAAGGATTTCGTATAACTGGATAAGTAGTGTATTACGTTCATGTAGTTATTGAAAGCCAACATTCAAATTATTAATAACTTGCATTCTGGTCATAGTATTCCGCTTATTGTATAATTTTACTACTGAAAGATGAACCGGTCTCGGATTCGGATATTTAGTCTTTTTCACCTACCTAGATATTATTGATATCAGAATACCAGCATAAATGTTTAGTTAGTATAAAGACTGGGAGTAACTTTATACGAAATAATACAGGCATTAACATTAAGCATAAATCGTGGTCTACAGGATAACTCCTTTTCAAGGGGGTTTCCTTGGCGTGGTGAAGAGGCTCTTGGTCTGAGGAATTAGACCTGTTGGTCTCCTTCCTCAGACCGAACCTAATTGCCCCCCCACTCCCCCCGTCCCTATCTCATCCTCCCTTTCTCCTGTCGTCGTCCTCCTCTCCGTCCCTCCCTTATTCCCTTCCTCTTTTTGGCCTTTGGAATTCTTCCCACAGGCATGCTAGTTCCTAGGTAGGGGGAAGGGCACCGGGGCCCATCCCATCCCATTCCGTTGAGGTTCTAGGCGATGGTGTAGTTTGCCGTGGAATCTGGATCTCCTGGGGATATCCCGATCCCTCTCCTGTCTCCCGTGGGGTAGCTTTGGGTGTCTTTCGGGCGACGGGTGTATCTCTGGAAGCCGCCTTTCGGATTCCGGGGGTGGTGGCCAAAGGAGGTATGCTTTGTGGCAGATATCCAGCCGCCCTCTCTTTTGTCCGTGGAGGTAGCTCGGCAGATGTGAGGTTGCTATCCCAGATTGCTGGTTTACTGGCATGATGGGTGGGGTATGGCATGGGTTCCACGCCGCATCTGCACTACTTGCGCGGAGGGAGATTTCCGGCCCTTTCATTCCTCCTAGGAACTATTCCTCCCCATTCCCCCCTTTTTTTATTCTTTTTTATTTTTAATTTCTTTCTTTTTATTTCTTTCTTTTTTCTTAAAAACAAAAAGAAAGAACCTAACCATGGAAGACCCAGTCCCTTTTCCTACTACCACCGGGCCCCTTCTTGATACCGCACCCTGTTCTGACCCTGCCTCGTTTTTTGACCACTCTTTGGACACTCCTGATGCCCCTGTGCCTCTTGCTGGTGCTGTTTCATCACTCGCTTCAGTTACCGGGGTCTCGACTGACTCCCTCGATTTGTCTGACCTCCGCCCTCCTTTGATAATGCTACTGGCCTCTCCCTCTACGGTGCGGCAATTTTCAAATTGCCAGCCCATCCCACGTCGGACCAACTCTGGTCCCACTTCTAAAACACCAACATCAATTGCCTGATGATACTTCGCCACCTTCCCGTTCTACTCAGAAAAGACAGACACGTCATGCACTCCCTTTCCACGCTCATTTTCGGACTGCACGATGGACTAAATTCTTTACTTTATGACCGACTTCCTCTATTACCTATCTTTCCGACCATAGCATTGACAAGGCGCTCCTATGCCATATTGTTAGATATATTTCCATTCATGCTCTCAAGAGTGGTACGCGCATCATCACTGTCCAGAATGCTACCCAAGCTCATGATCTTTCTCTTCTTTCACACATCGATACTATTCCTGTCACTATTGAAAAAACATCATTCCCTCAATTCTTGTAGTGGTACTGTCATTCTGCCCCATGCCATAGTCCAACAGAATTTCCAGACGTGGCAATGACATTCTCGAACAGCTGGAACTCCAAGATCTCCCAATCCTGAAAGTAGACACTTGTGTCCTTCCTGCCCTCGGGCGGAGACGATACCCTTGCAATGTGGCTCGATTAACTTTTGACAGCCATGAACTCCCATCCTCTGTTTATGTAACAGGACATGGTGACAAGTTCGAAAGGTGATCCCTACACCGCAACAGTGTAGAAATTGCTGGCGATTTGGTCACCCAGCGAAATATTGCAGATCTATAGCCGAATGCCCAGTCTGTGGTACCGATGACCATTCTAATGTGTCTTGTAGCCGACCTGCCTCTTGTCTTAATTGTCATGAGGCTCGCCCTTCTTACTCTCGCCGTTGCCAGGTCTACTTTAATGAGCGGGAAATCCGTTGCCTCAAAGAGACAGAAGGTCTCCCTTATGCTATGGCAGTTTCTCATCTATGCCTCCAAAGGAGATTACCCCCCGTATTTCTTATTCTCGTGTTTCTAAACGTCCCCTCACTTCTAGGATTCCATCTTCTGCAACCTCCTCTGTGGTTACCCCTCCCATAGTCACTCCTGTCTCTAATACTTTTGCTGTTCTGGGCTCAAAGTCCCTACTTCAAACACCTCAGTCTGCTCTCGCATCTTCGTGTTCTCCTTCACAAGCCCCGGTATCGACAAGACCTCGTACGACACCTCCTCCCAATCGCCCCTCTACTTCTCAAAAGTCCAAGAAATCCTCATTGCTCAAATCTCCTTTAACCCCTCCTTCCCTTCTTCCACCTCCACATTTTATCTTTCCAGTATCTGTACCTGGTTCTTCCCTCAGCCCTTTCTACCTCAATCGCTTGCTACCCTCTACCCTTGCACTATCCACTGCTCCGCTGTTCTCTGTAACCTACTAATCATCCCTCTCCCTTTTGCCACCTGATACCCTCGCTTCCTTCCTGCCCTGCAGCGCTGTATAGCCCTTGTGGTTTAGCGCTTCTTTTTTATTATAATAATACAGGCTAACTGACTTCTGTACAATACTAGTTAAACAAATTCTGACTATGCTTTGCATTTTCAGACATGAACACTAGTATATTAGACATGAATATATTGCATGTTAAAAGTAAATCTCATAAACACCCTAAAATTATCTAACCAGCACAGAATAGCAGCCAACATTTTTGGTACATGTGGAAAAGCAATATAGTTTCACCATATTCTCTAATGGTGGATAAAATCCCACATACCACAATATCTAGGCAAAAATTCTATTCCTGACGTCCATATCTAGAACAACACTCAAAACGTAAAAGCTTAGAGATGCAAGGGTTCTGTATACAAGAGCGTCCAGGGTCAGGCTCGAGTCCCACCCCCAATACCTAACTAGCTTAGGAGAGAAAACGTCCCTCATCCTATCAATCACATAGGTATCGATGAACTCGTTCTAATAGGGTCAAGAGAGGTCGCACCACAAAAAATACCAACTAAAGGGGGACAAAAGTTATTTCCAGAATACTGGCCCACCTGCTAAAAAGTTTATACAATATAATACAATATATTCACATCTTGTGAATAATTCCCCATTTCTACAATTAGTGAAACTAAATTAGCAAAAAACGTTTTTACACAGCATTCTATTAATGTTTACAGTGTTAAGTTTTCCCCAAATGCTAATTTCACCTTTTGCAAGTTAGTGTTTCGTACTAGTTTGACAGTAATTCAGCGTCAAAGCTAACGTTCTATATTTCGCCAAGAAAAATACTCTTGCTCTAAAATAAGCATTAAATTATATGCTTTGTACATGTACCTCTGCAAATTTTCTAGTGGCTGCATAGACGACACTGGTGAACATCCATGTATGATACGTGGAAGACAGACTCGTGCACAACACACGTTTGCACAAGGGATGGTGTTCAGGTACTGAAGGAGACTTGCACTCTTGGCCCTGCCACCTCATCCTAGTTGCCTAAGGGAAACTCCCGAAGACTCGTGCTGTGCGAATGGAAAATGCAGGTTAGTGCATTGTATTCTTATTTATCTTTACCGTAGTTGGGCTTTATATTGTTGAACTTGTACCTAGTAGTTCTTTTTTTTTCCTTAAGAGTTTGGGTAGTTAAACTATTGCAGCTAAAGGGGACACGTAAATATAAATAGGAATACTGTAATTGGCTCTTTTCTAGGAATATTTTTTTTTTAATTTTGGTATCTTGACAGTGATCGTAACTCCCCACGAAATGAAAAGCGAATGGAGCACTGGAGGATCCTTGTTTAGTTTCATTATGTACAGAAAAGGGAATAATAATGAAGAAAACAGAATGTACAAAAAGTGGTGAGCCTTATCCTGGGTGTTTAGAATATATCCCAGAGGGAGAATGTTGTCCAAAATGGAACTGCAGGTTAGTGTTCAATGTTCGAATTCATGTAGTTCACTGTAAGCTTGTTAGGTTAATTTTTGGTGTACTGTTAGTGAAGAAAGGCTAAATTAACGAAGATGATAGCCGAAGGTCTGGTAAATAGTAACAGACATTTTAAAGAAAAAAGGTTGAACATTGAATAGATAGGCAGTTTACTGATAGTAAATAAATATTTTAAGAACTGAATTTGGTTTAATAGAAATTCTGTGGTTTGAATTACCGTAATTTACATTTAGGACAATGGTTGGCTAGCAAACGTTAAGGAAGGGGGGTAAAAAATCCCTGAAGATAAATATCCCAAAATGGTATATTTTTATTTTCACTGCTTATCTGTCAGCATCCACATCCTGAAACCAATTATTACATCGGGTTAATATACTTTCTACCCAGTGGCCCAATTAAAAAATCGTAATTAAAAAGACTGGCGGCATTCTTCTCCCCATATTTAAGTAATCCATCCAGTGGGTTACTTAAATTATTTATATATTTTATATATATTTATATATACCCCGCATAACGATTACCTCCGAATGCGACCAATTATGTAAGTGTATTTATGTAAGTGCGTTTGTACGTGTATGTTTGGGGGTCTGAAATGGACTAATCTACTTCACAATATTTCTTATGGGAACAAATTCGGTCAGTACTGGCACCTGAACATACTTCTGGAGTGAAAAAATATCGTTAACCGGGGGTCCACTGTATGTTCGTAGACCGCAGCCACTCAGGGAGGTACTACCGTCCTGCCAAGTGAGTGTAAAACGAAAGCCTGTGATTGTTTTACATGATGGTAGGATTGCTGGTGACTTTTTTTTTTTTTTTTTTTTTTTTTTTTTTTTTTTTTTTTTTTTTTTTTTTTTTTTTTTTTTTTTTTTTTTTTTTTTTTTTTTTTTGTCTCGCAAACGTTCAAGATTTCAATAGGTCTTGCTACGTCTACTTACATATAGGTCACACTACACATGCATGTACAAGCATATACACACACTTCTGGGTTTTCTTCTGTTTTTCTTACTAGTTCTTGTTCATTTCCACTTATCTCCATGGGGGAAATGGAACAGAATTCTTCCTACATAAGACATGCGTGTCTTAAGAGGGCGACTAAAATGCTGGGAGCAAGCGGGCTAGTAGCCCCTTCTCTTCTATATTTTACTAAATGTAGAAGACTATCCTAGCCTATCCCACACTATCCTAGGCTATCCAAGCCTATCTAACACTATCCTAAGCTATCCCAGTATATCCCACAATATCCTAGCCTATCCCACACTATCCTAGGCTATGCTAACCTATCCTAGCCTATCCCACACTATCCTAGGCTATGCTAACCTACCCTAGCCTATCCCCTGCTATCCTAAGCTATCCCAGACTATCCTAGCCTATCCTATATCCTAGGCTATGAAAACCTTTCTTAGCCTATCCCACATTATAATAGGCTATCCAAGATTATCCTAGCCTATCCTACATTACCCGAAGCTATCCCAGCCTATCCAACACTATCCTACCCTATCCTACCCCACTGTCCAACCCTATCCAACATTATCCTAGGCCATCCCACACTATCGTAGGCTATCTTACACTATCCTAGGCTATTCCAGCGTATCCTAGCGTATTCCACACTATGCTAGGCTATCCCAGCCTATTCCACACTAAACTAGGCTATCCTAGCCTATCCAACATTAACGTAGGCTATCCAAGCCAATCCTAGGATATACCACTATCCAAGCCTATCCTAGAATATCCCAGCCTATCCTAGAATATCCCAGCCTATCCTAGAATATCCCAGCCTATCCCACACTATCCTAGCTTATACCACACTATCCAAGGCTATCCTAGCCTCTCACTATCCTAGGCTACCCCAGCCTATCTTAGCCTATCCCCCACTATCCAAGGCTATCTTAGCCTATCCCACGCAATCCTACCCTATCATAGCCTGTTCCATAATATCCTAGGTTATCCCAGCCTATCCAATATTACCCTAGCATATCCCACCTTATCCTAGGCTGTTCCAGGCTATCCTAGCCTATCCCCCACTATCCAAGGGTATCACAGCCTATCCCCCACTGTCGTAGGCTATGCAGGCTATCCTACCCTTTCTCACCCTATCCTAAGTTATCATAGCCAATTCTGCACTATCCTAGGTTATCCTAGCCTATCCCACACTATCCTAGGTTATCCTAGAGCATCCCACATTATCCCAGCCTATCATAGCCTATCCTACACTATTCTAGGCTACCCCAGCCTACCCCACACTATCCTAGCCTATCCAGCATTATCCTAGGGTATCAACCTATCCCCCACTGTCTTAGGCTATCCTAGCCTCTCTCACTATCCTAGGTTACCCGAGCCTATCCTGCACTATCTTAGGCTATCATAGAAAATGCCACACTATCCAAGACTATCAAAGCCTATCCCACAGTATCCTAGGCTATCCTAGCCTGCTCCACACTATATAAGGCTGTCATAGCCTATACTACACTATCCAAGGCTATCCCTGCCTATGCCACACTATCCTAGGCTATCCTAACCTATGCCACACTATCCTAGGCAATCCTAGCCAATCCCACACTATCCTAGGCTGTCCCACTATCCTAGGCTGTCCCACTATCCTAGGCTATCCCATCCTATTCTAGGCAAACACCCACTATCCTAGGTTATCCTAGCATTCCCTAGCGTATCCCACACTATCCAAGGCTATCCTAGCCTATCCCAAAGTATCCTAGCTTATCCCACACTATCCTAGGCTAACCTAGCCTATCCCACTATTCTAGGTTATCAAAGCCTATCCTAGGCTAACCTAGCCTATCCCACTATTCTAGGCTATCAAAGCCTATCCCTCACTATCCCAGCATATCCCACACTATCCTAGCCTATTAACCCATCGTAGCCTATCCCAATCTATCCTTAGTTATTCCAGCTTATCCCACACTATTCTAGGCTATCACAGCCAATCCTCGCCTTTCATACACAATCGTGGGATATCCCAGCCTATCCTACATCCGAGGCTACCTCTGCGCATACCACACTAATCTAGCCTATTCCACGCTATCCTAGTCTATTGCATACCATCCTAGGGTATCCCAGCCTATGCCAAACTGTACTATGGTATCCTAGCCTCTCACACTATTCTAGGTTATCCTAGCCTATCCTAATCTATCAAAGGCTACCCTTTCCTATCCCACAGTATCCTATTCTATCCCTGCCTATCTTTCCCACACTATCATAGGCTATCTTAGCCTATCCCCCCTATTCCACATTATCGTAGCCTATCCCATATCCTAGCCTATCCCACCTAATCCTAGGATGCCCCAGGCAATCCTAGCCTATTCCACACTATCCTAGGCTACCCTAGCATATCCCACACTATCCTAGGCTATCTCAACCCATCGTAGCTTATTCCAATCTATCCTCAGCTATTCTAGCCTATCCCACACTATTCTAGGCTATCGCAGCCAATCCTCGCCTCTCCCACACTATCGTAGGCTATCTCACAGTATCCTAGGCTATCCCAGCCTATCCCACAATATCCTAGGCTGTTCCAGCCTTTCCTATCCTATCCCACAGTATCCTATTGTATCCCAGCCTATCATAAACTTTCTCACACTGTCCTAGGTTATCCCACCCAGTCCTAGCCTATCCAACACTATCCTAGGTTCTACACTATCCTAGCCTATCCCACACTATCCTAGGCTATCCCACCCTATCCTACACTATCCTAGGCTATGCTACCCTATTCCTGCCTATCCCACTATCCTAGGCTATCCTACAGTATTCTGGGCTATCCCACTATCCTAGGATATCCTATTGTAGCCCATCCCGCACTTTCCTTTGGCTACCGTATCCTAGCCTATCCCACACTATCCAAGGCTATCCTACCCAATGCTAGTCCATCCCACACTATCCTACCCTGTCCTAATCTGTCCCATACTATCCGAGGCTATCCTACCCAAATCTAGCCTATCCCACACTATCCTACCCTGTTCTAACCTATCCCACAATCCTAGGCTATCCTACCCTATCCTAGCATATCCCACCATCCTAGGCTATCCTACCATTTGCTAGCCTATCTCCCACTATCCTAAAGTATCCTAGCGCATCACACACTATCCTAGCCCATCCTACCCTATTCTAGCATATCCCACTATCCTAGGCTATCCTACACTATCCTAGCATATCCCACTATCCTAGGCTATATTCCGCTATCCTAGCCTATCCCACACTATCCTAGGCTATCCCAGCAACCCCAGCTACCTATCCCCCTATCCTCGGTATCCTACACTTTTTGGCCCTTTTTCACTCACCCCTTTGGCTAAAATAGCTCCCCCCACATTATCCTACTCCATTCTCCCCCCTATTCCACACAACCAGGCTACCCTTTTCCCCATCCCCCCTTTTAGGCTTCATAGCCAACCCCACACTACCTTGGCTATGACCCTATCCTGGGCTACCCTCCCCTCTTTTAGCCTACCCCCACCATCCTGGGCTATCAAGCCCCTGGTACCTACCCTATAACAGTCCTAGGACTCCTAGTCACCCTAGTCTTTACTAAACCTCGCATACTACCTATTCTAACCCACCCACCTATCCAACCTATCCCACCTTTTCCAAAACCCATCCCCCCTCCTAGGCTAACCTAGCCTATCCCACATATTCTAGGGTTTTCCTACCCTGTCCCATGCTTTTTAGCCAAAACCAACACTAACCTAGGCTATCCACAGTATCCCCGTACCCCACACTTCCTGGCATGCCCTCCTAACTATCCAAACTAACCTTGGCTATTCTACCCTACCTAGCCACCCACTATCTTACCATCCAAACCTATCCCACACTACCAAGGTATCCTACCCTATCTAGCCCATCACACTTTTCCCGGCTACCTACCCAGCCCTCCTATCCCCCACTACCAGGCTTCCTCCCTCCCCCATCCCCACATCCAAACATCCTGCAAATACACTATCCTAGGCTATGCTACCCTATCCTAGCGTATTCCACTCCTAGAATATCCTAGCCTATCCCACTATCCTACGCTATCGTAGCATATCCCACACAATCGTAGCCTATCCTACGCTATCCTAGCATATCCCTCACTATCCTAGGCTATCCTACCCTAGCCCATTATCCTAGGCTATCCTACCCTAGCCCATCCCACACTATCCTATGCTATTCTTGCCAATCGCGCCATATCCTAGGCTATCCTACTCTATCCAACATTATCCTAGCCTATCCCATTATCCTAGGGTATCCTACACTATTTTAGCCTATCCCCCACTGTCCTAGGCTACCATAACCTCTCACACAATCCTAGTCTATTCTACCGTATCCTAGTTTATCCCACATCCTTGGATATCCTAACCTATCCCACATTACCCTAGGCTATCCTATCCTAGCCCAACCCACACTATCCTAGGCTATCCTACTCTATCCTAGCCTATACTACCCTATTATAGCCTTTCCCACTTTACTAGCCTATCCTACCCTATTTTTACCTATTCCACACTATCCTAAGCTATCACTGCATATCCCACACTATCCTAGGTTATCACTGCTTATCCCACACTATCCTAGGCTATTCTACCCTATCCTAACCTATCCCACACTATTCTAGGCTACCCTACAGTGTCCTAGCCTATCGCACACTGTCCTAGGGTATCCCACCCCATCCTAGCCTATCCAACACTATCCTATGCTGTTATACCCTATGCTAGCCTATCCCATACTATCCTAGGCTATCCTACACCATTTTTGCCTATCCCTCACTATCCTAGGCTATCCTACAGTTTCCTGGGCTATCCTGCATGATCCTAGGATATCCTAGACTATCCCACACTTTCCTAGGCTACCCTATTCTAGCCAACCCTACACTATCCTAGGTTATCCTACCCTATGCTAGCCTATCTCACACTATCCTAGGCTATCGTACAGTTTCCTAGCCTATCCCACTATCCTAGCCTGTCCCACACTTTTCTAGGCTATCCTATCCTAGCACATCCCACTATCCTAGGCTATCCTTCCCTTTGATAGCCTATACCACACTATCCTAAGGTATCCTTGCAAATCCCACACTATCCTAGGCTATACATTATCCTAGCATATCCCATCCTAGGCTATATTACCCTGACGTAGCCTATTCTACTATCCTACCCTATCACACTATCCTAGGCCATCCTACCCTGTCCTAGCCCATAGCACTATTTTAACCAATCCTACACTATTCTAGCCTATCCTTCCCTATCCTTGCACATCCCACATCATGCTAGGCTATTCTAGTCAATCCAACACTATTCTTGGTTATCCTAGCCTATGCTAGCTTATCCCACACTGTCTTAGGTTATCCTACCGTATTTCAGCCTATCGCACACTAGGCTATCATAGCCTATCCCACATTGTTCTAGGCTATTCTATCCTGGCCTATCCCACACTATCCTAGGATATCCTAGCATATCGTACTCTATCCTAGGCTATCCTACCCTATCCTAGCCTATCCCAAACTATCCTAGGCTGTCAGTATACCTACTGAATCCCCTTGTATGTATACTTGGGTAGTATATTGTGGATCGTGTCATCCATGTATATATTTGGGTTCCCTGGTCAGTAGGCTCAGTGACTAGCATGTGTGATGTCACGTGACGCTGTTGTGAGCCCTTCGCGCCTGGGATCCCTCTGTTCCCATTAGACCTACCAAGCAGCAACAGGCAGGCTGGGCCTCCCTCTTCACACACTACCAATATGTGTGTTACCATCCAACAAGTGTGTTTAACTCCAACCATCATATCTCCTACGAACCTCCACTACAAATGCTATACTCCCCTATTCTATCCCACACTATCCTAGCCTATCCCACTATCCTAGGATATCCTATGCTATCCTAGGCTATCCCATTATCCTAGGCTGTCCTAGCTTCCACGTCACTATCCTACGCTATACTACCCTATTCTAGCGTATCCCATAGTATCCTAGGCTATTCTACCTTATCCTGTCATATACCACAGTATCCTAGGCTGTCCCATACTGTTATAGGCTAGCTTAGCCTATCCAACAATGTCCTAGGTCATTCTACCCTATCCTAGGTCATTCTACCCTATCCTAGGTTATTCTACCCTATCCTAGGCTATTCTACCCTATCCTAGGCTATTCTACCCTATCCTAGGCTATTCTACCCTATTCCTAGGCTATTCTACCCTATCCTAGGCTAGTCTACCCTATCATGGACTATCCCAAATTATCCTAGGCTATCCTACGCTATCCTTGGTTATCCCACACAATCCTCGGCTATCCTAGCCTATCCCACACTATTCTTGGCTATCCTAACCTGTCCAATGCTGTCCTTGCCTATGCCACACTATCATAGCTTTCCTTGTCTATCCCACTATCCTAGGCTATTATACCCTTTACACTCTAATCTCTAGCCTATCCCCAACTATCATTAGGCTGCCCTTACCCTATCTGGCTTTATCTTACACTATACCCTTGCAAGCCTATCCCACTTCAGGATATCGTACCCTATTCTAGCTTTAAATACTATGCATCCTATCCTGGCCTATCCCCACTTTATCAGAGGCTATCCTAGCCTATCACAATCTGTTAAGCTATCCTTATTCCAGCCTGTCACATATCCAAGGGTATCTAGCTTATTTCCCACACTATCCTAAGCTATCCTACCATATCTAGCATAATCCACACTTTCCTAGACTTTCCTGATATCCTAGCTAATCCCAATAACTATCTCCGAGCTATTCCTACCCTAGACTATCCGCACTTACCCATAGGCTATCCTACACTAGAGTTAGCCTCTTCCACTATCTAGGGCTGTCATGGCTATCCCGCCTATCCTAGGCTGTAAAAAGGCTATCCCCCCCCCCCCCCCACCCCCCCCCCTCACCCCACAGACTATCCTGGGCTATCATAGCCTATCCAACTTTAGGTCTATTCGACCATATCCTAGCCTATCTCACTTATCATAGGCTTTCCTACCCTCTTCACTCTCCTAGGCAGTCTTTCTTAGCCATTCCATTAATATCCTAGGTATCCTACCCTATCTAGCCTATGTTAGTCTTAACCACACTATGCTTGTCTGTCCTGCCCTTTTTTTACTATCCCACTATGCTAGGGCTATCACTGCCTAATCCCACATTATTTTAGGTCATCTAACCTAGCTTAGTGTGGCAAGGCTATCACAGCCTATCCCACACTTTCTAGGCAGTTCCGATCTAGACAATCCATTATATTCTAGACTATCATAGGCCTATTATAGCCTTTCCCACACTATTCTAGGCCTGTCCTACCTATTCTAGCCTGCCCCCAACAATATCCTAGGCTATCCTAACCCTAGATATTCCACTGCATCCTGCCCTATCCTAGCCTATATCACATATCCTAGTGCCTTATTGTGTGCCTATGCCAACACTATTGGGGGTTCCTCAGTATCTTTGCCTCTCTCTATCCTAGGCTATGCCCCCAACACTATTCTTACCTTCTCTACACTAAACCTAGGATAACGTAGCCTATCCAACATTATCCTAGAATATCTAGCCTATCCTACACTATCTAGTTATCCTTACTCTATCCTAGCACATCCAAAAATATCCTAGGCTACCCTACGCTATCCAACACTATTCTAGTCTACTTAGCCTCTTCCTGCGATTCTACACAATCTAGGTATCTTTCCCTGTACTAGCCTATCCCACACTATCTTAGGTATTTTACCCTATTGCACAGTATCCGAACTACCCTATCCTAACCTATACCAATATCCTAGGCTATCCTACCCAATTCAACGCTATCCCCCAGTATCGTATGGAAGTACTACCGTCTTACCAAGTAGTGTAAACGAAAGACTGTAATTGTTTCACAGTGATGGATGGATTGCTGGGAAGTCTTTTTTCTGTCTCGCTCACATCTCGCAAGAGTTCAGGTACGTTCTTGCTTACCGCGACTTAGATCTTTGGTCACTGTTGGTCATACTTGATCATATATATGATAATCTCCACCGCTGGGTTTTTTTATTTTCTTTAGAGTCTTTTTTTTTTTTTGCCTCCATGGGGAGATGAGGAAACTGTATCTTCCGCAGGTATGGCCTTGGTGTCGGACTGGTGACTTTAATGCAGGGTGCAAGGGGGAGGTTGCACGGAGGGTGTATTTGTCGTAATATGGTTAGGCGATTAACGGTGGGGGGGCGGGGGGGTGTCACGGCAGGGGAGGGATGGCACGGCACGTGGTCGGGGTTTAATGTTTGGTATGAGTGTGTGGTGAGTGTGTGTGGTGTGTGGTGTGTGTGTGTGTGGGTGTACTGTGTGGTATGACGGTGTGTGTTTGTTTGTGGTGTGTGTGTGTGTGTTTGTGTGTTGTGTTGGTGGGTGTGGTGTGTGTGTGTGTTATGTGTGGGTGTGGTGTTGGTGTGTCTGGTGGGTGTGGTGTGTTGGTGTGTGTGGTTTATGTGGGTGTGTGTGATGTGTGTGGTATTGGTGTTTTTTTATGGGGTGTGTGTCTGTATGTGTGTTGTGTATTGGTTTGTGTGTGGTGTGTGGGTGTGTGTGTGTGGTTGTTGTGTGTGTGTGTGCAGCGTGTCGTGTGTGTGTTTTTGTGGTGTGTTGGTGTTGTGTGTGTGTTGGTTGTGTTGGTGTGTGTGGTGTGTGTGTGTGTGTCGGGTGTGAGTTGAGTGTTGTTGTGGTTGTGTGTGTAGTGTGTGAGTGTGTGTGGTGTTGGGGTGTTGTGTTGGGTGTGTGGTGTGTGTAGTGTGTGTTTGTGTGTGGGTGTGTATGTGTGTGTGTGTGTGTGTGGGTGTTGGTGTGTGATGTGTTGGTGTTTGTTGTGTTGGTGTGTGTGGTGTTGGTGTGTGTTGTGTTGGTGTGTGTGAGGTGGTGTGTTGTGTGGTGGATGAGTTGGTGTGTGTTGTCGTTGGTGTGTGTGAGGTGGTGTTGGTGTGTGAGTGGTGTGTAGGTGTGGGTGGTGTGTTGGTGTGTGTGTGTGGTGTGTTGGTGTCGTGTGTGTTGTGTGTTGTGTGTGTGATGTGGTGTGTTTGGTGTTGTGTGTGTGGTGTGTTTGGTGTGTGTGTGTGGTGCTGTTTGTGTTGTGGTGTGTGGTGTGTTGGTGTGTGTGTTGTGTGGTGTGTTGGTGTGTGTGGTGTGGTGGTTGGTGTGTGTGTGTGGTGTTGTTGGTGTGTGTGTGTGGGGTGTGTTGGTGTGTGTGTTGTCGGTGTGTTGGTGTGTGTTGTGGAGTGTTGGGGTGGTGTGTTGGTAGTGTGGTGTGTGAGTGTGTGGTGTGTTGGGTGTGTGTGTGTGGGGTTCGTTGGTGTGTGTGTGTGTGGTGTGTTGGTGTGGTGTGAGTGTGGTGTGTTGGTGTGTGTGTGGGTGTGTTTGGTGTGTGTGTGTGGTGTGTTGGTGTGGTGTGTGGTGTGTTGGTGGTGTGTGTGGTGTGTTGGTGTTGTTGGTGTGGTGTGATGGTGTGTGTGTGTGGTGTGTTGGTGTGTGTGTGTGTGGTGTGTTGGTGGTCAGCTGTTTGTGGTGTGTTGGTGGTGTGTGTGGTGGGGTGTGTTGGTGTGTGTGTGTGTGGTGTGGTTGGGTGTGTGTGTGTGGTGTGTTGGTTGTGTGTGTGGTGTTGTTGGGTGTGTGTGTGGTGTGTTGCTGTGTGTGTGTGGTGTGTTGGTGTGTATGTGCTTGGTGTGTGGTGGTGCTTGTGGTGTGTTGGTGTGTGTGTGAGAGGTGTGATGGAGGTGTGTGTGTGTGGTGGTGGTGTTGTGTGTGTGTGGTGTGTTGGTGTGTGTGTGAGTTGTGGTGTGTTGGGGTGTGTGTGTGTTGGTGGTATGTTGGTGCTGTGTGTGTGGTGTGTTGGTGTGTGTGTGTTGTGGTGTGTTGG
>NC_069474.1:28763722-28773722 GCF_026875155.1 Cherax quadricarinatus | reverse complement strand
TGTAGGGCTATGCAGGCCATATATCCTACCCTTTCTCACCCTATCCTAAGTTATCATAGCCAATTCTGCACTATCCTAGGTTATCTAGCCTATCCCACACTATCCCTAGGTTATCTGGAGCATCAACAATTATCCAGCCTATCATAGCTATCTACACTATTTAGGCTACCCCAGCCTACCCACAATATTCCTAGCCTATCCAGCATTATCCTTGGGTTTCAACCTATCCCCCACTGTCTTAGGCTATCCTAGACTCTCTCACTATCCTAGGTTACCGAGCCTATCCTGCACTACTTATGCTATATAGAAAAATGCCACACTATCAAGACTATCAAAGCCTATCACACTGTATCCTAGGCTATCCAGCCTGCTCCACACTAATATAAGCTGTCATAGGCTGTACTTCACTATCAAGGCCTATCCCTGCCTATGCACAATATCCTAGGCTATCCTAACCTATGCACACTATCCTAGGCAATCCTAGCCAATCCCCCACACTATATCTAGGATGTCCCACGATCCTAGGCTGTCCCACCTATCCTGGGCTCATCCATCCTATTCTAGGCAAACAACCACTATTCCTAGTTATCCTAGCATACCCTAGCGTATCCCACACTAATCAAGGCTATCCTATCCTATCCCAAAAGTATTCCTAGCTTATCCCACAATATCTAGGCCTTACCTAGACTATCCCATATTCTAGGTTATCAAAAGCCGATCTCGGCTAACCTAGCTTTTCCCACTATTCTAGGCCTATAAAGCCTATCCCTCACTATCCCAGCTTATCCCACCACTATCCTAGGCCTTTTAACCCATCGTAGCCTATCCCAATACTATATAGCTTATCCAGCTTATCCCACACTATTCTAGGCTATCTCAGCCTCAATCCTCCGGCCTTTCATACACAATTGTGGGATATCCCAGCCTATCCTACATCCGGAGGCTACTCTGACGCATACCCACACTAATCTAGCCTTATCCCGCTAATCCTAGTCTATTGCTACCATCCGAGGGTATCCCAGCTTATGCAAACTGTACTTGGTATCCTAGCCTCTCACACTAATTCTAGGTTATCTAGCCTATCCTAATCTATCAAAGGGCTACCCTTTCCTATCCCACAGTATCCTATTCTATCCCTTGCCTATCTTTCCACCACTAGCATAGGCTAATCTTAGCATATCCCCCCTATTCACAGCATTATAGTAAGCCTATCCATATCCTAGCCTTATCACCTAATCCTAGGAGCCCAGCAATCCTAGCCTATTCCACAATAACCTAGGCTACCCTAGCATATCCCACACTATCCTTGGCTATCTCAACCCATCGTTGGTATTCCAATCTATCCTCAGCTATTCTAGCCTTTACCACATATTCTAGGCTATCGCAGCCAATCTCGACTCTCAACACTATCGTAGGCTAATCTTCAGTATCCTAGGCTATCCCAGCCTATCCCACATATTGGCTGTTCCAGCCTTTCTATTCCTATCCCCAGTATCCTATTGTCATCCCAAGCCTATCCATAAACTTTCTCACACTGTCCTTGGTTATCCCACACAGTCCCTATCCTATCCAACACTATCCTAGGGTTCTACACTATCCTAGCTATCCCACACTATCTAGGCTATCCCACCCTATCCTTCACTATCTAGGCTATGCTACCGATTCATGCCTATCCCACTATCCTAGGCTATCCTACAGTATTCTGGGGCTATCCCACTATCCTAGGATATCCTATTGTTGCCATCCACACTTTCCTTTGGCTACCGATCCTAGCCTATCCCACACTATCCAAGGCTATCCTACCCAATGCTAGTCCATCCCACACTATCCTACCCTGTCCTAATCGTCCCATTCTATCCGTGGCTATCCTACCCAAATCTAGCCTATCCCACACTATCATACCTGTTCTAACTATCCCCACTATCCTAGGATATCCTACACATATCCTAGCATAATCCCACCATCTGGCTATCCTACCATTTGCGCAGCCTATTCTCCTCACTATTCTAAAGTATCCTAGGCATCACACATATCCTAGCCCATCCTACCTATTTCTAGCATATCACCATATCCTAGTCTATCTACATATCCTAGCTATATTCCCACTATCCTAGCTATATGCCGCTATCCTAGGCTATCCCACCTATCCTAGGGCTATCCCAGTCAATCCCACGTATCCTATCCCCCACTATCCTCGGCTATCCACCACTATTTTGGCCTTTCACTCACTATCCCTTGGCCTAAAAATAAGGCTCTCCCACCATTATCCTACTGCCATTCGTCCCCTATTCACACTATCCTAGGCTATCCTAGCCATCCCCCACTGTTAGGTATCATAGCCATCCACATCTTTCCTGGCTGTAGTACCCTATCCTGGGCTATCCTACCCTCTTAAGCCTATCCCCAACCATCCTAGGCTATCATAGACTCCTAGGCTATCCTTGCCTCCCCCCACCCCCCCCCCCCATACACAGTCCTAGGGACTCCTGTCTATCCTAGTCTGGCCCCCCCCCCCCCTTCACTATCCTACCGCTTTACTACCTATGCTAACCCATTCCCCACCATTATCCTAAACCTATCCGACTTATCCTAACCTATTCCACATCCTAGGCTAACCTAGCCTATCCCACACTATTCTAGGTTATCCTACCCTGTCCCATGCGTTCATAGCCTATCCACACTATCATAGGCTATCTACAGTATCCTAGCTAACGCACACTGTCCTAGGCTATGCCATCCTAACATATCCAACACTATCCTTGGCTATTCTACCCTATCCTAGCCTATCCCCTACTATCTTACGCTATCCAAGCCTATCCCACACTATCCAAGGCTATCCTACCCTATGCTAGCCCATCACACTATCCTAGGCTATCCTACCCAGCCCTAGCCTATCCCACGCTATCCTTGGGCTATCCTACCACCTATCCCACATCCAAAGCTTCCTTAGCATATACACTATCCTAGGCTATGCTACCCTATCCTAGCGTATTCCACTCCTAGAATATCCTAGCCTATCCCACTATCCTACGCTATCGTAGCATATCCCACACAATCGTAGCCTATCCTAGTATCCTCAGCATATCCTTCACTATCCTGGCTATCCCTACCCTAGCATTAATCCTAGGCTATCCTACCCTAGCCATCCACACTATCATATGCTATTTCTTGCCAATCGCGGCCATATCCTAGGCATCCTCTCTATCCATCTTTTCCTAGCTATCCCATTATCCTAGGGTATCTACACTATTTTAGCCTATCCCCATGTCCTAGGCTACCATAAACTTCACACAATCTATTCTATTCTAACCGTATCCTTGTTTATCCAACTTCTTGGATATCCTAACCTATCAATCATTACCCTAGGATATCCTATCCTAGACAAACCCACACTATCCGAGGGCTATCCTTACTCTATCTTGCCTTTACTACCCTATTATAGCCTTTCCCACTTTACTAGCCTATCCTACCTATTTTTACCTATTCAACACTTATCCTAAAGCTATCATGCATATCCCACACTATCTAGGTTATTCATGCTTATCCCACACTATCCTAGGCTATTATACCTATTTCTAACCTATCCCACACTATTCTAGGCTTACCCTACAGTGTCCTAGCCTATCGCACCACGGTCCTAGGGTATCCCACCCAATCCTAGCCTATCCAACACTATCCTATGCTGTTTTAACCTATGCTAGCCTATCCCATTCTATCCTAGGCTATCCTACTTACAATTTTTTTTTTCTAAAATAATTTTTTTTTTTTTAATCCTAATTTTTTTTTATTACCACAAACCATTTTTACCTATCCCTCACTATCTAGGTATCTACAGTTTCCTGTGCTATCCTGCTGTTCCTAGGATATCCTAGACTATCCACACTTTCCTAGGTACCCTCTTCTAGCAAACCCTAAATATCCTAGGTTATCATACCCTATGCTAGGCCTATCCTCTCACTATCCTAGGCTATCGTACAGTGTCCTAGCCTATCCCACTTCCTAGCCTGTCCCACCACTTTTGAGGCTATCCTATCTAGCACATCCCACTATCCTAGGCTATCCTTACCTATGATAGCCCTATTTACACACTATCCTAGGTATCCTTGCAATCCCACACTTTTCCTATGGTATCTCTATCTAGCATACCCATCCTAGGTATATTCCCTGACGTAGCTATTACTACTTTCCTACCTATCAACTATCCTAGGCCATCCTACCCGGTCCTGCCATAACACTATTTTAACCAATCCATAAACTTTTCGAGCATATCCTTCCCTATCCTTGCACATCCCACATCATGCTAGGCTTTTCTAGTCAATCCAACACTATTACATGGTTACCTAGCCTATGCTAAGTTATCCCACATGTCCCTAGGTTATCCTATCCGTATTCAGGCCTATGCCTCTAGGCTTTTCATAGCCTTCCCACATTGTTCTAGGCTATTCTATCCTGGCCTATCCCACACTATCCTAGGATATCCTAGCATATCGTACTCTATCCTAGGCTATCCTACCCTATCCTAGCCTATCCCAAACTATCCTAGGCTGTCAGTATACCTACTGAATCCCCTTGTAGGTATATTGGGTAGTATTTTGTGGATCGTGTATCCATGTTTATATTTGGGTTCCTGGTCAGTAGGCTCAGTGACTAGCATGTGTGATGTCACGTGACGCTGTTGTGAGCCCTTCGCGCCTGGGATCCCTCTGTTCCCATTAGACCTACCAAGCAGCAACAGGCAGGCTGGGCCTCCCTCTTCACACAAAACAAATCTGTGTGTTTCCATCCAACATGTGTGTTTAAACTCCAACCATCATATCTCTACGAACCTCCACTACAAATGCTATACTCCCCTATTCTATCCCACACTATCCTAGCCTATCCCACTATCCTAGGATATCCTATGCTATCCTAGGCTATCCCATTATCCTAGGCTGTCCTAGCTTCCACGTCACTATCCTACGCTATACTACCCTATTCTAGCGTATCCCATAGTATCCTTGGCTATTCTACCTTATCCTGTCATATACCACAGTATCCTAGGCTGTCCCATACTGTTATAGGCTAGCTTAGCCTATCCAACAATGTCCTAGGTCTTCTACCCTATCCTAGGTCATTCTACCCTATCCTAGGTTATTCTACCCTATCCTAGGTTATTCTACCCTATCCTTGGCTATTCTACCCTATCCTGGCTATTCTACCCTATTCCTAGAGGTATTCTACCTATCCTCTGGCTGTCTTCCCTATCATGGACTATCCCAAATTATCCTAGGCTATCCTACGCTATCCTTGGTTTCCCTCACAATCCTCGGCTATCCTGCCTATCCCACACTATTCTTGCTATCCAACTGTCCAATTGCTGATCCTTGTCCTATGCCACACTATCATAGCTTTCCTTGTCTATCCCACTATCCTAGGCTATTATACCCTTTACACTCTAATCTCTAGCCTATCCCCAACTATCATTAGGCTGCCCTTACCCTATCTGGCTTTATCTTACACTATACCCTTGCAAGCCTATCCCACTTCAGGATATCGTACCCTATTCTAGCTTTAAATACTATGCATCCTATCCTGGCCTATCCCCACTTTATCAGAGGCTATCCTAGCCTATCACAATCTGTTAAGCTATCCTTATTCCAGCCTGTCACATATCCAAGGGTATCTAGCTTATTTCCCACACTATCCTAAGCTATCCTACCATATCTAGCATAATCCACACTTTCCTAGACTTTCCTGATATCCTAGCTAATCCCAATAACTATCTCCGAGCTATTCCTACCCTAGACTATCCGCACTTACCCATAGGCTATCCTACACTAGAGTTAGCCTCTTCCACTATCTAGGGCTGTCATGGCTATCCCGCCTATCCTAGGCTGTAAAAAGGCTATCCCCCCCCCCCCCCCACCCCCCCCCCTCACCCCACAGACTATCCTGGGCTATCATAGCCTATCCAACTTTAGGTCTATTCGACCATATCCTAGCCTATCTCACTTATCATAGGCTTTCCTACCCTCTTCACTCTCCTAGGCAGTCTTTCTTAGCCATTCCATTAATATCCTAGGTATCCTACCCTATCTAGCCTATGTTAGTCTTAACCACACTATGCTTGTCTGTCCTGCCCTTTTTTTACTATCCCACTATGCTAGGGCTATCACTGCCTAATCCCACATTATTTTAGGTCATCTAACCTAGCTTAGTGTGGCAAGGCTATCACAGCCTATCCCACACTTTCTAGGCAGTTCCGATCTAGACAATCCATTATATTCTAGACTATCATAGGCCTATTATAGCCTTTCCCACACTATTCTAGGCCTGTCCTACCTATTCTAGCCTGCCCCCAACAATATCCTAGGCTATCCTAACCCTAGATATTCCACTGCATCCTGCCCTATCCTAGCCTATATCACATATCCTAGTGCCTTATTGTGTGCCTATGCCAACACTATTGGGGGTTCCTCAGTATCTTTGCCTCTCTCTATCCTAGGCTATGCCCCCAACACTATTCTTACCTTCTCTACACTAAACCTAGGATAACGTAGCCTATCCAACATTATCCTAGAATATCTTAGCCTATCCTACACTATCCTAGGTTATCCTACTCTATCCTAGCCAATCCCAAAATATCCTAGGCTACCCTACGCTATCCAACACTATTCTAGTCTACTTAGCCTCTTCCTGCGATTCTACACAATCTAGGTATCTTTCCCTGTACTAGCCTATCCCACCACTATCTTAGGTATTTTACCTATTGCTCGTATCCGAACTACCTATCCTAACCTATACCAATATCCTAGGCTATCCTACCCAATTCAACGCTATCCCCCATTATCGTATGGAAGTACTACCGTCTTACCAAGTAGTGTAAACGAAAGACTGTAATTGTTTCACAGTGATGGATGGATTGCTGGGAAGTCTTTTTTCTGTCTCGCTCACATCTCGCAAGAGTTCAGGTACGTTCTTGCTTACCGCGACTTAGATCTTTGGTCACTGTTGGTCATACTTGATCATATATATGATAATCTCCACCGCTGGGTTTTTTTATTTTCTTTAGAGTCTTTTTTTTTTTTTGCCTCCATGGGGAGATGAGGAAACTGTATCTTCCGCAGGTATGGCCTTGGTGTCGGACTGGTGACTTTAATGCAGGGTGCAAGGGGGAGGTTGCACGGAGGGTGTATTTGTCGTAATATGGTTAGGCGATTAACGGTGGGGGGGCGGGGGGGTGTCACGGCAGGGGAGGGATGGCACGGCACGTGGTCGGGGTTTAATGTTTGGTATGAGTGTGTGGTGAGTGTGTGTGGTGTGTGGTGTGTGTGTGTGTGGGTGTACTGTGTGGTATGACGGTGTGTGTTTGTTTGTGGTGTGTGTGTGTGTGTTTGTGTGTTGTGTTGGTGGGTGTGGTGTGTGTGTGTGTTATGTGTGGGTGTGGTGTTGGTGTGTCTGGTGGGTGTGGTGTGTTGGTGTGTGTGGTTTATGTGGGTGTGTGTGATGTGTGTGGTATTGGTGTTTTTTTATGGGGTGTGTGTCTGTATGTGTGTTGTGTATTGGTTTGTGTGTGGTGTGTGGGTGTGTGTGTGTGGTTGTTGTGTGTGTGTGTGCAGCGTGTCGTGTGTGTGTTTTTGTGGTGTGTTGGTGTTGTGTGTGTGTTGGTTGTGTTGGTGTGTGTGGTGTGTGTGTGTGTGTCGGGTGTGAGTTGAGTGTTGTTGTGGTTGTGTGTGTAGTGTGTGAGTGTGTGTGGTGTTGGGGTGTTGTGTTGGGTGTGTGGTGTGTGTAGTGTGTGTTTGTGTGTGGGTGTGTATGTGTGTGTGTGTGTGTGTGGGTGTTGGTGTGTGATGTGTTGGTGTTTGTTGTGTTGGTGTGTGTGGTGTTGGTGTGTGTTGTGTTGGTGTGTGTGAGGTGGTGTGTTGTGTGGTGGATGAGTTGGTGTGTGTTGTCGTTGGTGTGTGTGAGGTGGTGTTGGTGTGTGAGTGGTGTGTAGGTGTGGGTGGTGTGTTGGTGTGTGTGTGTGGTGTGTTGGTGTCGTGTGTGTTGTGTGTTGTGTGTGTGATGTGGTGTGTTTGGTGTTGTGTGTGTGGTGTGTTTGGTGTGTGTGTGTGGTGCTGTTTGTGTTGTGGTGTGTGGTGTGTTGGTGTGTGTGTTGTGTGGTGTGTTGGTGTGTGTGGTGTGGTGGTTGGTGTGTGTGTGTGGTGTTGTTGGTGTGTGTGTGTGGGGTGTGTTGGTGTGTGTGTTGTCGGTGTGTTGGTGTGTGTTGTGGAGTGTTGGGGTGGTGTGTTGGTAGTGTGGTGTGTGAGTGTGTGGTGTGTTGGGTGTGTGTGTGTGGGGTTCGTTGGTGTGTGTGTGTGTGGTGTGTTGGTGTGGTGTGAGTGTGGTGTGTTGGTGTGTGTGTGGGTGTGTTTGGTGTGTGTGTGTGGTGTGTTGGTGTGGTGTGTGGTGTGTTGGTGGTGTGTGTGGTGTGTTGGTGTTGTTGGTGTGGTGTGATGGTGTGTGTGTGTGGTGTGTTGGTGTGTGTGTGTGTGGTGTGTTGGTGGTCAGCTGTTTGTGGTGTGTTGGTGGTGTGTGTGGTGGGGTGTGTTGGTGTGTGTGTGTGTGGTGTGGTTGGGTGTGTGTGTGTGGTGTGTTGGTTGTGTGTGTGGTGTTGTTGGGTGTGTGTGTGGTGTGTTGCTGTGTGTGTGTGGTGTGTTGGTGTGTATGTGCTTGGTGTGTGGTGGTGCTTGTGGTGTGTTGGTGTGTGTGTGAGAGGTGTGATGGAGGTGTGTGTGTGTGGTGGTGGTGTTGTGTGTGTGTGGTGTGTTGGTGTGTGTGTGAGTTGTGGTGTGTTGGGGTGTGTGTGTGTTGGTGGTATGTTGGTGCTGTGTGTGTGGTGTGTTGGTGTGTGTGTGTTGTGGTGTGTTGGTGTGTGGGGTGTGTGTGTGGTGTGTTGGTGTGTGTGTGTGGTGGGGTGTGTTTGGTGTGTGTGGTGTGTGGGGGTTGTTGTGGTGGTGTGTGTGGTGTGTTGGTGTGTGTTAGTGGTGTTGTGTGTGGTGTGTTGGTGTGTGTGTTGGGGTGTGGTGTGTTGGTGAGTGTGTGTGTGTGTGTGGTGTGATGGTGTGTGTTGGTGTGTGTGGTGGTGTGTTGGTGTGTGTGTGTTGTGTGTGGTGTGTTGGTGTGTGAGTGTGTGTGGTGTGTTGGTGGTGTGTGGTGTGTTGGTTGTTGTGTGTTGTGGTGTTTGGGTGTTTGTGTGGTGGTGTGTCTGGTGTGTTGTGTGTGTGTGGTGTGTTGAGTGAGTGTGTGTGTGGTGTGTTGGTGTGAGTGTGTGTGGTGTGTTTTGGGGGTGTGTGTGTGTGTGGTGTGTTGGTGTGTGTGTGTGTGGTAGTGTTGGTGTGTGTGTGTGTGTGGTGGTGTGTGTGTGTGTGTGTGGTGTGTTGGTTGTGTGTGTGTGGTGTGTTGGTGTGTGTGTGTGTGGTGTGTGGTATGTGTGTGTGTGGTGTGTTGGTGTGTGTGTGTGATGGGTGTGTTGGTGTGGGTGTGTGGTGTGTTGGTGTGTGTTCGTTTGTGTGTTGGGTGTGTGTGTGTGGTGTGTTGGTGTGTAGTGTGTGTGGTGTGTTGGTGTGTGTTTGTTGTGTGTTTGGTGTGTTGTGTGTGGTGTGTTGGGTGTGTGTGATGTGTGATGTGTGTTGGTGTGTAGTGTGTGATTGTGGTGTGTTGGTGTTGTGTGTGTGTGTGTGGTGTGTTGGTGTGGTGTGTGTGTGTGTGGTGTTTTGTGTGTGTGGGTGTGTGGTGTGTTGGTGTGTGTGTGTTTGTGTCGTTGGTGCTGGTTTGGGTTGTGTGTGTGGTGTAGTTGGTGTGTGTGTGTGTGGTGTGTTGGTGTGTGTGTGTGTGTGTGGTGAGTTGGTGTGTTGTGTGGTGTGGTGTGTTGGTGTGTGTGTGTGTGTGGTGTGTTGGTGTGTGTGTGGTGTGTGTGGTGTGTTGGGTGTGTGTGTTTGTGGTGTGTAGGTGTGTGTGTGTGTGGTGTGTTGGTGTGACG
>NC_069474.1:28741222-28758722 GCF_026875155.1 Cherax quadricarinatus | reverse complement strand
GGTTTGTGTATGTTTGTTTGTGGTCTGTTTGTTGTGTATGTGTGGTTGTTGTGTATGTGTGTTCGTGTGTCTGGTTCGTGTGTATGGTGTGTTGTGTGTTGTTTGTGTGTCATGTGTGTTGTGAGTCTGATTGTTTGTCTGTGTGTTGTGTGTCGGTTTGTGAGGTTTGTGTGTTGTGTGTCGTTAGTGTGGATGTGTGTTGCTGTCGTATGTTTGTGGTGTATGTGTGTTGTTTGTCTGTTTGTGGGTATGTGTGTTTGTGTGTATGTGGGTGTGGGGGAGGTGTGGGTGGTGTGGGGCACGTGTGTGTGTATTGGGTGGATGAGTGGGAGTGGTTGTGGGGGTGGGTGTGTGGTTTTGTGGGATGGTGTGGGAGTGTGGGTAGGGTGTGTGGTTGTGGGTGTGTGGTGTGGAGGGTGTGTGGTGTGTGGGTGTGTGGTGTGTGGGTGTGTGGGTGCTGGGTGTGTGGTGTCGTGGGTGTGTGGAGTGAGGGGTGTTGAGGTGTTTGGGTGTGTGGTGTGTGGAGTGTTTGGTGTGTGGGAGTGTGGTGTGTGGGTGTGTTGGTGGAGGGTTGTGTGGTGATGGTACTACCGTGTGTGGTGTGTGGTGTGTGGTGTGAGGGTGTGTTGGTGTGTGGGAGTAGTGGTGTGTGGGTGTGTGGTGTTGGGGGTGTGTGGTGTGTGGGTGTGTGGTGTGTGGGTGGTGTGGAGTGTGGTGTGTGGGGTGTTGGGGTGTTGGTGGGTGTGTGGTGTTGGGTGTTGTGTGTGGGTGTGTGGTGTGTGGGAGGTGTGTGGGTGTGTGGTGTGTGGGTGTTGGTGTGTGGGTGTGTGGTGTGTGGGTGTGGTGGGTGGGTGTGTTGGTGTTGGGTGGGGTGATCGGTGTTGTGGGTGTAGTGGTGTGTGGTGTGTGGGGTGTGTGTGTGGTGTGTGAGTGTGGGGTGGTGTGAGTGTGTGGGTGTGTGGTGTTGTGGGTGTGTGGTGTCGGGTGTGTTGGTGTGTGGGTGTGTGTGTGTGTGGGGGTGTGGTGAAATTCAGTTCTTAAAATATTTATTTACTACATAAACTGCCTATCTATTCAATGTTCAACCTTTTTTCTTTAAAATGTCTGTTACTATTTACCAGACCTTCGGCTATCATCTTCGTTAATTTAGCCTTTCTTCACTAACAGTACACCAAAAATTAACCTAACAAGCTTACAGTGAACTACATAAATTCGAACATTGAACACTAACCTGCAGTTCCATTTTGGACAACATTCTCCCTCTGATATATATTCTAAACACCCAGGATAAGGCTCACCACTTTTTGTACTCTGTTTTCTTCATTATTATTCCCTTTTCTGTACATAATGAAACTAAACAAGGATCCTCAGCGCTCCATTCGCTTTTCATTTCGTGGTAGTTACGATCACTGTCAAGATACCAACTTAAAAAAAAAATATTCCTAGAAAAGAGCCAATTACAGTATTCCTATTTATATTTACGTGTCCCCTTTAGCTGCAATAGTTTAACTACCCAAATCTCTTAAGGAAAAAACAGAACTACTAGGTACAAGTTCAACAATATAAAGCCTAACTACGGTAAAGATAAACTAAGAATACAATGCACTAACCTGCATTTCCATTCAGCACAGCACGAGTCTTCGGGAGTTTCCCTTAGGCAACTAGGATGAGGTGCAGGACCAAGAGTGCAAGTCTCCTTCAGTACCTGAACACCATCCCTTGTGCAAACGTGTGTTGTGCACGAGTCTGTCTTCCACGTATCATACAATGGATGTTCACCAGTGTCGTCTATGCAGCCACTAGAAAATTTGCAGAGGTACATGTACAAAGGCATATAATTTAATGCTTATTTTAGAGCAAGAGTATTTTTCTTGGCGAAATATAGAACGTTAGCTTGACGCTGAATTACTGTCAAACTAGTACGAACACTAACTTGCAAAAGGTGAAAATTAGCATTTGGGGAACTTAACACTGTAAACATTAATAGAATGCTGTGTAAAAACGTTTTTTGCTAATTATAGTTTCACTAATTGTAGAATTGTGAATTATTCACAAGATGTGAATATATTGTATTATATTGTATAAACTTCTTAGCAGGTGGGCCAGTATTCTGGAAATAACTTTTGTCACCCTAGTTGGTATTTTTTGTGGATGCGACCTCTCTTGACCCTATTAGAACGAGTTCATCGATACCTATGTGATTGATAGGATGAGGGACGTTTTCTCTCCTAAGCTAGTTAGTGTATTGGGGGTGGGACTCGAGCCTGACCCTGGACGCTCTTGTATACAGAACATTGCATCTCTAAGCTTTTACGTTTTGAGTGTTGTTCTAGATATGGACGTCAGGAATAGAATTTGTGCCTAGATATTGTGGTATGTGGGATTTTATCCACCATTAGAGAATATGGTGATCTATATTGCTTTTCCACATGTACCAAACTGTTGGCTGCTATTCTGTGCTGGTTAGATAATGTAGGGTGTCATGCGATTTACTTTTAACATGCAATATATTCATGTCTAATATACTAGTGTTCATGTCTGATATGCAAAGCATAGTCAGAATTTGTTTAACTAGTATTGTACAGAAGTCAGTTAGCCTGTATTATAATAAAAAAGAAGCGCTAAACCACGAGGGCTATACAGCGCTGCAGGGCAGGAAGGAAGCGAGGGCATCAGGTGGCAAAAGGGAGAGGGATGATTAGTAGGTTACAGAGAACAGCGGAGCAGTGGATAGTGCAAGGGTAGAGGGTAGCAAGCGATTGAGGTAGAAAGGGCTGAGGGAAGAACCAGGTACAGATACTGGAAAGATAAAATGTGGAGGTGGAAGAAGGGAAGGAGGGGTTAAAGGAGATTTGAGCAATGAGGATTTCTTGGACTTTTGAGAAGTAGAGGGGCGATTGGGAGGAGGTGTTGTACGAGGTCTTGTCGATACCGGGGCTTGTGAAGGAGAACACGAAGATGCGAGAGCAGACTGAGGTGTTGAAGTAGGGACTTTGAGCCCAGAACAGCAAAAGTATTAGAGACAGGAGTGACTATGGGAGGGGTAACCACAGAGGTGGTTGCAGAAGATGGAATCCTAGAAGTGAGGGGACGTTTAGAAACACGAGAATAAGAAATACGGGGTAATCTCCTTTGGAGGCATAGATGAGAAACTGCCATAGCATAAGGGAGACCTTCCGTCTCTTTGAGGCAACGGATTTCCCGCTCATTAAAGTAGACCTGGCAACGGCGAGAGTAGGAAGGGCGAGCCTCATGACAATTAAGACAAGAGGCAGGTCGGCTACAAGACACATTAGAATGGTCATCGGTACCACAGACTGGTCATTCGGCTATAGATCTGCAATATTTCGCTGGGTGACCAAATCGCCAGCAATTTCTACACTGTTGCGGTGTAGGGATCACCTTTCGAACTTGTCACCATGTCCTGTTACATAAACAGAGGATGGGAGTTCATGGCTGTCAAAAGTTAATCGAGCCACATTGCAAGGGTATCGTCTCCGCCCGAGGGCAGGAAGGACGCAAGTGTCTACTTTCAGGATTGGGAGATCTTGGAGTTCCAGCTGTTCGAGAATGCCATTGCCACGTCTGGAAATTCTGTTGGACTATGGCATGGGGCAGAATGACAGTACCACTACAAGAATTGAGGGAATGATGTTTTTTCAATAGTGACAGGAATAGTATCGATGTGTGAAAGAAGAGAAAGATCATGAGCTTGGGTAGCATTCTGGACAGTGATGATGCGCGTACCACTCTTGAGAGCATGAATGGAAATATATCTAACAATATGGCATAGGAGCGCCATGTCAATGCTATGGTCGGAAAGATAGGTAATAGAGGAAGTCGGTCATAAAGTAAAGAATTTAGTCCATCGTGCAGTCCGAAAATGAGCGTGGAAAGGGAGTGCATGACGTGTCTGTCTTTTCTGAGTAGAACGGGAAGGTGGCGAAGTATCATCAGGCAATTGATGTTGGTGTTTAGAAGTGGGACCAGAGTTGGTCCGACGTGGGATGGGCTGGCAATTTGAAAATTGCCGCACCGTAGAGGGAGAGGCCAGTAGCATTATCAAAGGAGGGCGGAGGTCAGACAAATCGAGGGAGTCAGTCGAGACCCCGGTAACTGAAGCGAGTGATGAAACAGCACCAGCAAGAGGCACAGGGGCATCAGGAGTGTCCAAAGAGTGGTCAAAAAACGAGGCAGGGTCAGAACAGGGTGCGGTATCAAGAAGGGGCCCGGTGGTAGTAGGATCATGGACTGGGTCTTCCATGGTTAGGTTCTTTCTTTTTGTTTTTAAGAAAAAAGAAAAAGAAATAAAAAGAAAGAAAATAAAATAAAAAAGAATAAAAAAAGGGGGGAATGGGGAGGAATAGTTCCTAGGATGAATGAAAGGGCCGGAAATCTCCCTCCGCGCCCAAGAGGACCTCAGCACCGCAAGTAGCGCAGATGCGGCGTGGAACCCATGCCATACCCTACCCATCATGCCAGTAAACCAGCAATCCGGGATAGCAACCTCACATCTGCCGAGCTACCTCCACGGACAAAAGAGAGGGCGGCTGGATATCTGCCACAAAGCATACCTCCTTTGGCCACCACCCCCGGAATCCGAAAGGCGGCTTCCAGAGATACACCCGTCGCCCGAAAGACACCCAAAGCTACCCCACGGGAGACCGGAGAGGGATCGGGATATCCCCAGGAGATCCAGATTCCACGGCAAACTACACCATCGCCTAGAACCTCAATGGAATGGGATGGGATGGGATGGGCCCCGGTGCCCTTCCCCCTACCTAGGAACTAGCATGCCTGTGGGAAGAATTCCAAAGGCCAAAAAGAGGAAGGGAATTAGGGAGGGACGGAGAGGACGACGACATGAGAAAGGGAGGATGAGATAGGGACGGGGGGAGTAGGTGGGCAATTAGGTTCGGTCTGAGGAAGGAGACCAACAGGTCTAATTCCTCAGACCAAGAGCCTCTTCACCACGCCAAGGAAACCCCCTTGAAAAGGAGTTATCCTGTAGACCACGATTTATGCTTAATGTTAATGCCTGTATTATTTCGTATAAAGTTACTCCCAGTCTTTATACTAACTAAACATTTATGCTGGTATTCTGATATCAAATAATATCTAGGTAGGTGAAAAAGACTAAATATCCGAATCCGAGACCGGTTCATCTTTCAGTAGTAAAATTATACAATAAGCGGAATACTATGACCAGAATGCAAGTTATTAATAATTTGAATGTTGGCTTTCAATAACTACATGAACGTAATACACTACTTATCCAGTTATACGAAATCCTTACCTGCAGTTCCACCTTGGGCAGCACTCTCCCTGGGCTTTATATTCATAACAATGAGGATAAAGCGACGGAGTACGTGTGCATTTTAAGCGTTTCATTATTATCCCTTCATCAGAACACAGGAACATTAAACATGGGTCTTTCATGCTCCATTCATCGTCTATTTCATGATAATTTCCACTGACATCAAAGCAGCCCCTGGAACAGTAACAGGTTAACTTAAAAAAAAAAAAAAGGTTACAAAACCCAAAGAATCGTAGCTATATTATTATAATCAAGGGGGAAGCGCTAAACCCGGAGGATTATACAATGCCTGGGGGGGATGTGGAAGGCATTCAGGCTTAATTCGGGGAACTGGAGCACAGATCCAATTCCCTAAATCAAGAGCCCCTCACCAACATCAAGGAACCTTCCTTGAGGGGAATCGTAACTATAAAATTTAAGCATTAATGAGCCGTCAGTCTTCAGTTACAGTTCAAGGGAATTGAGAATTACGATTCAAGTGAGCTTTTAATCTTATTAACGAAAGTAAGCTAACAATCTGGTGCTGACTTGGTGTTTGAGTCTTAAGCTATAATGTTAAAAATTTCCTTTGCTAATTCTTCTGACGGTTTTCAACTTTTCTTCCCGGCACCTGCCTTGTCAAGAGACGGGTTTGGAGGACTCAGCCCCCACACCCGCCTTCACAGGAAATGTATAGGGGGGGGGGAATGCCCCTTCTCCTATTATCAAGAGGCAGGTGTGAGGGACTTCCCTCACCATCGTCATCCAGGAGGCAGTGGCGAGTCATCCTCCACATCCTCCCGTCATGAGGCTGTTGGAATCTTCTCGCTCCCAAACCCACATGTCACGTGATGAGCGACATTCGTACCCAACTCATTTCAGGCGGCGGTAATGGGGAGTTTAAAGACTTGTTCCCCCATACCCACCTTATCAGGGGGCTATCTTAATTTTAAGCTCTAAGAAAAAATTTCATTTGGGCTGAGTTTCATTAAAATTCAGCAAGCAAAATATGCCAAGGGGCGCCGCCCCAAGTACAAATTTTGGAACTTTTTCAGATTGGTATAAAACGCTATATAACGATTCACTAAACAGTGCAACTAAAAATCCACACATCGAGGCGTTGATCCGCAAATCAATATTTTGGGAAGCTGTACAAGTTTCTGAAATCAGTTAAAAAAAAAAAAAAAATTTAAAGTCACTCATCACTAACCAAAAATTATTTTCCTCCTCCCCATCCATTAAAAATTTTGGAATACCGTATTCCCGAAAACCTGAATCTGGATACAAAAAATCAGTGATAACGTAGTTGCACTGGCTTTCATGGAGGACAATTAGATATACCCACATCTTTAAAAAAAAATCGTTAGGACTGAACACTAGTGGTTGCGTTAATGAATTTCGTGCAATAAATGAAAAAGCATAAACTAGAAAAATAACAATTACAATTTGACCCAGCTTTTAGGAATTTTTTCTCTTTGCACACAATTTACGGTTTCTATTTAATGAAAGGGTATATGTATATAGTTATGGAAAAAAATTCTTTATGCTAAATGAAACCAAAAGACCATCTATCAGTAAGCTTTATACTAGCATAATAACCAAGCATTGCCGAAACACTGCCTAGTCTAGTTGGGAAAAGTTTCGAAAATATATTTTCGATAGATATAAAGAGTTATCCTGCAGCCAGCTTACCAAAAGAGAAGCATCTCAATGCTTCAGACTGACTTTTTTCAGCTTTGCTGAACTTCGTATTTAAATTAAGCTGGAAGTTGAAGTACAGAGCTTTAAGTAGTACTTACGATATTTACCGAAAAATTTGACAGTAGTCACAGCGCCCATAGATAAGATACACTAAAAATATCAGCAGACTAAAACCAACGAGCACATCACATACCATCATACTAAGTTTAAATAACCAACATTAATTAAACCCAACCATTGCATTATTAATATCAAAAAATGCTAAATATAAAGCATAAAATTATCCGGAGCAGAGTAGCCATGGTACACCCCCTCCCCATACACAATTTTTAAATTAATGCTACATAATCCCAAACCAGATCCTGGGTATCAGGAAGTCTGTGAAGTTAGGCTGTGCTGCTTTTCATGGAGGCTGTTACAGAAAAAAAATACTAAATTTTAGGAATTTCACTATTCAGAATTGTCAGTAAACTTGACGCGGCTCTTAGACCTCTCTTCAGTATAATAACCTATGACATGTCAAGATGTCTTGTTAATGAAAACCAGATACCAGATATATTAAGCAAATTTTATACATTTTAATAGATAATTGAACAGATATAAATTCAGATATACTCCTGTAAACTTTTTTGAAGCCTAGTTCTTAGGTTTTTAGTGTATCTCTATGTTCTTGCACTACCGTCCACAGTATGGATATGGGGTGCACAAACTAGCCACTTCGGTGGCAAAATCTAAGTCTAATCTAATACTCTTCTACACTAAGGTACCAACCAGCTCAGTACAATTTTCACGATTGGAAACTTTACGGAGCTGAAGCGTTACACTTTACTAAAGTCATCAGTGGAAACCTTACTCCGTTTTAGTCTCTCATCTAAGAACTCTGAAAAATCTCTTCAGGGTATGACAAGATATTAACTAGTATGTACTGTAAATGGCATAGAAGCTGAAGAATGAGACTTGTGGAAAGATTTGGGGATTTTTGAGAGAAGTTTCGTTAGCCAGTGGCTTCTTCAGTCCAATATAGAGAAGAACGGTGGAAGAATAGTAATAATTTGAGGTAATCAGTCCCTCAGTATGGAGTGTGTTCAGTCTATCAGTTACTGTAGCCTTGCTACAGTAACGGTCAGAGGTTCTTACAGAGCCAGCAGCTTAAGACTTTCAGTTTAAAAATCCGCCAATTTACAACAAAGTCATTCATAAAATGTATTAACAGTTTACTTTTTAACTACAGTTCAGATTACTCATATAATTCTCCATGCTAAAAGAAAAAAGTAAATTTGCATTATCGTTGAACTAGTATAGGCTACGTATAATTTAAAATAGCATACACCAAAATTACGCCTCACTAATTTCCTGTCTTACCATTGTGTGTAAAGCAACCAACACGGTGACTCGAGCGTTTAAAAATTCATTGTCACTATACCAGCAAAATAAGCTAATTAAGGCATAAAACGTCAAGTCTACAAAGCTGTACTTGCCTGTACCTCACAAAGCTGTACTTACCTGTACCTCATGTCGTACTTTTCTATTAAATCTTAGGCAAGAAAAAAATTGGACAGATTACTTAAGACAAAACTTGCATAAAATCTAGAAGTCACTGCCTAACTAGCAGTTTACAAGGTTAAATTCATTTTAACCAATACTGGGAAGATGAACACACCCACCTACAGCGCCAGTCGGGACAACATTCTCCTTCTGGGAGAATTTTCTGACAGCTGGGATGAGGCGCATCGGTCTTCTTGCAAGTTTCTCTAATAGTCTGCGTCCCATTCTTCGTGCAAAAGTTAGTTGTGCAAGAGTCGCTCTTCCAGAATTCATATAACCGTCGAGACTTGCCATTATCGACACACGAACTGAAAGATTATAAATTCAAAATGCAACTTTTCGAAGAAATTTACATTTTACCGAAGATACGAGAAAGGTATCAAAGATCTACAGCTTCATTAATGTATCTAGGTTTTCTTTTAGCAAGTCTAGACAATTTGGTTTACCATCCCTCACCTGCAATTCCATTTCCTGCAGCACTCTCCTACTGGTATGTATTCAGTACATGTAGGATGGGGACGAAGATCTGTACACAGTACTCGTTCGAAGGTTATTCCCTCATCGGTACATTTGAGTAGTAAACAAGGATCTTCCGTGCTCCAGGTATGGCCAATTTCATGCAAGTCTCCAGATTTATCAAAACACCCCCTAAAAAATGAAAAAAAAAAAAAAAAGTAACTCCGAGTAACACACGATACAAAATTTTTCCACTTGCTAATACATTTACCTGCACTTCCACTGAGGACAACATTGTTGAGGTGGGGTGTATTGGAGGCAGGTGTGATGTGGTGCAGGTTCCAACTCACAGTCTTCTCTTGTAGTCTGTATTCCATTCCATGTACAAGAATGTGTAGTACAGAAGTCAGACGTCCACTTACTTAGAAATGGATGATAACCAGACTGATCGACACAACCACTGCAATATGAAGCTTATTACTCTCTTGTACGAAAGATATCCAAAGAAATTATTTTGGCATTCCAAAATCCCATTAATTTCAATTCACAGACTAACAATGGTATGTAATTTTAATTTTGGACAATTTTCTGTATAGCTTATGACTACTTTCATATACCACAGCAAGTGGAGGTGAATTTATTCTATTGCCTTTGATATTTTCAGAGCACTTTGCCGTATGCCTGAAGGGGATCAACGCCCCCGCGGCCCGGTCCATGAGCACTCATGGCAGTAACAATCTATATACAACAAGAGATAAAATTAAATAAAAGCCAAGAATCAACGCTGAAATGCTATCATACCAAGTTGAAATAACCAGCATCAATCAGAATTTAGGTTACAGCATTTCTTTAACTGTTCCAGTTACTGTATCGCCTAAGATAAATATATTTTTAGGATAAAACTTAGATATGTATGCCTAACAAGCTTTTAAAATTTCCTGGAAGAAACAAATTTGAAAGGAAGAATCATACATTTTTGTTATTTAGGATGAGAGCTTCATATTTTGAGCTAAATAAAAGTGTTATCAAGGCTACAAATGCTTTTTTCCATGATAGTTAAAACTATAAACCACATTTAAATTTAAAACAGTTTCATGTAGAACTACGTAAACGAACCTGCAATTCCATTTAGGACAACATTCTCCTGGGGAAGTGTAGTTGTAACATCCAGCATGAGGTTGGTCTTGTTTCTCACAGACCAAAAGTTTCTCAGATATACCATGTGGAGTGCAGGTGAAGACAAGGCAGGGATCAGAGTCTGTCCACTCGTGGCAAAGTTCGTGGTAATTGCCAGCAGCATCGGTACAGCCACTGTGGTACAAGAGATTAAAGTCTGAAATTTAGCCATCACTTATGCAAGAAGCTAAACATGAGCGAGAGGTGTATTGACAACCATGTACTATTTAAAAAAAAAGTATTTGCATTACGAATAATGATAGTCAGCACCTGAGTGAAAACAGCTTATTCAAGAAAGGAAGACTGTCCAATCAACAGCACTTCACAGAAGTGCTCCCAAATTTTGAAAGACCTTGTACTAAGAGCACCCTTACCTGCAGTGCCACCGTGGACAACATTCATTCTCCTGTGTAATTTCAGTACAACTATGGTGCACTGGAGGGGGCAAGAAACAGTCTTCTATCAGAGTTATCATCCCATTCTGTGTACACGTGTGGTATGTACAGGGAGTAGAATGCCAAGAACTTCCCAGCTCGTGATGCTCTCCAGCATCGTCAATGCACCCACTGAAAGATTCCCGGGAAAGTATTTAACACAGGCAGTTCCAGAGTTAGGGCGACCCCAAGAACAATTTATTATATTCACCACTATTCATCCAAAAGTCGTCTTTCCAGAAGTCAGACATTACAATTTAATTTTGAGATTAAAAAGTTAATCCGCCCCGATTATTATTATTATAATCACAGGGAAGCGCTAAACCCGTAGGGTTACACAGCGCATGTGGGGGATGGAATCAATTCAGGCTCAATTCAGGGAACTGGAGCAGATCCAATTCCCTAGATCAAGAGCCCCTCACCAGCATCAAGGAACCTCCCTTGAGAGGTAATCCGCCCCGAGCTGTTATAATATTAAATCTCAGCGTAAACAGCTTTATATCCAAATAAACAATACAAAGCTCTTAAAACTAGTAACAATATTAGAAACTAAATATTAGAACAGTGGGGGGATGCTAAGATCTTGATAAGTAAGACCTACGTGCAACAGTTAGGTATCTTTATTCCGAAACGTTTCGCCTACACAGTAGGCTTCTTCAATCAAGTACAGAGGAGGCAGCAGAAGCAGTAGAAATGTAAAGACATTGTAATTATTCCATCATCCTCAAAGACGTAGTTTTTGCTCCATAGTCTGGAACATTGTTCCAGACTAGTCCAGACATTGTTCTAGACTATAGAGCAAAACTTCTCCAGGCTGAGGGACTGACCACCTCGAAACGAGTCTTCATGAGTGATGGACTGATTACATCGTCTTTATATCTCTACTGCTTCTGCTGCCTCTGTACTCGACTGAAGAAGCCTACTGTGTAGGCGAAACTTTTCGGAAAAAAGATACATAACTGTTGCATGTGTGTTAACTTGTCAGTATTTTACACCATTATCATATTTACAACATATCTTATACCAAGACTAGAACCAAGGGACACTCACAAGGAACAGTTCCACTGAGGACAGCAACGTCCTGGATTCTCTACACAAAACTTATTGGGTGGGAGAGGACAAGACTCTGGAGTCTTCGAGCAAGACACTTCACTGCCATTACACACACACGTGTGACACTCATCAGGAGACCACATGGCACCTTCAGCTTGCACCAGACCAGTGTCATCAACGCAGTAGTAGTTTAGGCAATCTCCACACGAGGCAAATCCTAATAGGAAATTGAAGTGATTAGAATCTTGCCAGAACCGTAACGGGTTTTACCTTGAAAACAAAGATGTATTTATAGGAATATATCAAATACAAAGATTGTATGTCACTAGTTGAAAGTGAAGTTAATCAAATTTGATGGTATCGTGTGTTCATTTGACCAAAAACATTCTAGCTAAGGCACCCCGTGAAAAGAAAATGTATACAAGGATGTGCGAATTCTATTAAATTTTAATTAAAAAAGCATTATCTAGGTTTAGTGATTTTATAATCTAGTATCAATCTTAAACTCCGGAATCCTGCAAAACATTGAATTCGTAAATTTAATATGGATGAGTTGTATTAAAAATGATTAACATTAAATTTTAATGATTAAATACCTAACATTTAGAAAATTCTGTTACTTAACCGAAGATTCTAGGACCAGGTTTTAAAAAGCTAGAGAAAAGTAGCATTCGAAGTCCATACAAAGAAATAGTTACTAATTGATACGCTAATTGCAGTTATGCAGAGTTTAATCAAATTGGGTTATTACAAAGTCTTTACCTTTGCAGAAGTGCGATTGTAGCTTAACAGGAACAATTGCTGCAGTAAGGTCATTCCCTGGAGATGCATGCACGGCGGCACACATTAGCTGCATACACATCTCTGGCAACTCTTCAACTACACTTCCCCACTTAAATACCATACCATTGTAGCAGCAACCTATTTTAAGAAAATTTAACGAGGAAATACCAGGTTCGTTTAACATTCCAATTAATCTCGCAAGAGGAAAATAATTTATGAAAGTTGCAGTCCAGAGTCTGTCTAGAAAAGGTGTATTTAGTGTTCAGTGGAATGTGTGAAATGGAACAAATCTTAAGAATTTATAGGTTTAAGAAAATACTTCACAGAGTTAGTGGCAGGAAAAGTAAGTGCTAACTGGAGTTCAGCGAAGAGAAGCCTTTGTAACTTATCACCTACCCACCTACTCAACTCGCGTACCTACTGCTCCCAGGCGATCCAGGAAGTTGGAGTCACCAGTAAAGGAGCTCAACACCGAATCAATCTAGCGAGATCAGTAAATGCCTTGGCCATATTAGTAAACACATAGAAAGGCTGATTCTGGGACTCAAACATGAGACATCACTGGTATGTCTGCAGAAAGTTGCCCACTAGGAAGTTCACTATCATAAAATCCCACTGTGGAGTAGACCACAACACTGCAGCTGTTGGGAGAGCCAGTGATAATGTCCCTCTCCTTAACCTACAATAGCAGAAGTTAATGGAAGGGAGGGAAGGGGGGAACGCTACTTAAGGCTTATAGAGGGGATGGATGTTGAGTTCTTAAGCTCGCTAAAGTGACCCAGCATCCAACAGGAACAGGGGATAAGAATTACGATAAACGTCAAACAATACAGATTAAACAGCTAAGTGGGTTACGGCAAACACTCTAGGTTCACTATTCTTGAAGATTTGGGAGAGATGTCATCCCGATAAACATTTCGGCTTCCACATTCTCTAATTACATTAACATTCAGCCTTGGTTAGCCAACAACTAGTCAGTTATTCAGTATTGTTTCCCGGTTTTCCCACGGCCATATCTAATCTGGTAATCTTAAAACATTGTTTCCTAGCAATTTTGTTTACAGTTTGTATTATGCTGGACTAACGCAACTGCCTTAACACTGATTTACTAATGAACCCGCTCAAAAATCTTCCAGATTACCTCAAGGCAACGGACCTGCCTAACCTAGACAGTAACATCTGCCCTTGAAAAGATTTATCTCGACTAAAATACCTATAAAAAAAAAAAAGTTAGAGAAATCGAGCAATGCAATAGGACTTTCCTTCAAATGAACATTTTACATAGTGAATGTGAATAGTAAGTAGTCTAAGTCGGACCGAAACGTCGTCATAAGCTTCTATCTGCGGGTTATTTGTGTATTGTTCCAATTATGATATTGTGCCTTTTTCTTCTTTAATGGGTGGTAAAGTAGGGAGTGGATCCCATCCTTAGTGGTGGCAGTAGTACACTTTACAGTTACATGAAGGAAAAATTAGTTTTAACCCTCCGTTTAGATTAGAGGTTCCAAACCTGGTGGCGAACGAAACCCCAGGGGGGGGGTCAGAAATGCCATTTCATGGAGGGGTGCGACAAAGTCCTAATGAAAAGCACAATTCAGTTTATTTTTCCAAAAACTTTTCTAATTGCTCAAGTTTATATTTAAATTTTATGCAGTGAATTAAAAGCTTATTTCTCGAATTCGACAATAATCAAACATTTCCCAGGGGTGCTGGGCAGAGAAAAAAGTTGCGGACCCCTGGTTTAAAGTTTAATGATGACTTTCTCAAATATCAAGTGGATTGTGCAATGAAGATGTTTATGTTTTATGCGCATGGGCGGATTTATTTATTCGTAGGTAAGAATGTAGTAATCCAACCTAGATTTATAGCAAAATTCTAGCCTAAGGTTGGTCAAGTCAATTTAAAAACAAAAAAAAATGGTCCCCCAAGAACATCTGCCTCCATTTTATAACCTGAAATGTGATAATTTATAAACCTATATCCTAAACTCTCTCGAGAAAAAAGAAACTCAGGAACCAGAAATTAAAACAATCCTCATTTCGACTTTAAAATAAATTAAGACTTTTTATACAAATTCAAGTATACAACAGGCCTTTAAAAAAAAAAATAATGCGACCAATTTTAAAAAAAAATCCTTGTTGATAATACCAAAACGTTGTTGCCTAAAATGTATATAGAGAATTTAAATAAACACTGATATAAGCAATGTTAGGTTTTATATTTCGTGCCAGACTTTATTAACTTGTACACTTACCATAATCAGGGAACGACGCACCAGAGTGAGAAAAGTCCGAACAAATCATCAGGAGAAGACCCCAAACACGAAGCAACCTCACCAACTCTCTCATAATGATTCAGCTTTGATTAACACTAGCTAAATACTTGGAAAATGCTGCATGTCACTAAATCAGAACAGCGGAGTAGAGCGAGAACCTCCTGCAAGAGCTGGGACAGAACTGGAAGCTCGACGGTGTTACAGTCAGTGAACCACTCGATCGCATGACTCGAATCCCAATGTAGCCACTACCACAATGAATATTGCTTCTACCTAACTGAACATTAACAAAAATTAGTTGATACACAGACAAATACACATGGTATATAGCAAACTTCGTGCACTGAGTGTGTGTGTATATATAATATAATATTATTATATATTATATATATTATATATATATATATATTATATATATTATATATATATATATATATATATATATATATATAATATAATATATATATATATAATATAATATGCAAAACAACCACTCTGAAAGAATAGAGAAATTCCAAGCGCTTTCGTGACTACTCACATTGTCAAGTTCCTTGATAATGTGAGTAGTAACGAAAGCGCTTGGAATTTCTCTATTCTTTCAGAGTGGTTGTTTTGCATATTTTGAAATCACCTGTTTACTGTGATCTTATTGCATAATATAATATATATATATATATATATATAATATAAATATAATATAATATATATATAATATATATAAATATAAAATAATATATAATATAATATAATATATATATAATATAATATATATATAATTTATAATATATATATAATATAATATATATATAATATAATATAATTATATATAATATATATATATATATATATATAAAATTTATATATATATATATATATATTATATATATTTACACTGAGAATATATTTTAAAGGCTTCATGACTAGCGAGGTACAGGTGATATGAGGCCATCATGACCCCATTGTAGTTCGAAAACTTTCAGCTTTACAAACCAGTCAACACGACATATTCATAGACAAGTGCGCATCTCTTATACATATACAAATAATGTCTTCTTCAATCCCTGTGCTACCAAAAAAAAAAGTATTTTTGAATGTTAATATACAGGTAATATAGGTAATATACGTATAGTCGATAGGTGTTAGGAGTCACACATTAAGTGCACACATGGCATATATATATAACTTTAGCCTCAGTGAACGTTATTCACTCGATAGGCCTTAAACTTGTCAAACTAACATGAACAGACCAATGGAATATTCTCTGTTGACATTGTTTACATAAAAAGTTTGAAGGAATGTTATTTTTTATGTCCTTTGAAGGCACAAGCATTGCATCCAAATGTTTGTGTTATATCGTAAAACACTCACATACTCCATACTGTATACCTTTTAGTTATATAAAGTTTACTATATGTCAAATTTATTATTTCTAAACCAATATATTTGTAGCTGTTGTTGACCGTGTCAAAGGAGGGTGGATGCTTGTGTTATGCCTTGTACATTACCTCTTCAGAGCCGGGGAAGTAGTAGAAGAGAACACTAGATGCTGGCAATGTGTTATTGATCCAAGAAATTGGAGCTACTTTCCTCTACACTTGGATCAAACCTTATTCCTCCTCCCCATTCCCCATACGCTGTATGACCACTTATTATTATTATTATTATTAAAGATTAGCCGGTATTCTCCCGGCCCGGGCCTTTTCCAAGTGGTGGCCCGGCCTTGGCTCCCTCTTTAGGGACTGTCTGAGACCTAAGTCTCCCATGGGAGGAGGCACAAGTACCTCCTCATCTTTGGGACCAACTGTCCCCAGGCCTAGCCACAAGCTAGGCCTCTCTGGTCTGCCATCCCCGACCCAAGGGGGATTTAAAGGGAATAACAGTCTTATGAGCTAAAGGCTCGGGCTCATGCACCTACCCTACCCTAGAAGGGTTAGGCATGGTATCGATGTGTATGACCACTGCAAGTTAAACTCTTCCCATGACAATTATATTTCTTATACAGGATCCACACATCATTTCATGTAAATACTGAACAAGACTTCTAATCAATATAATGACTATCTGTCAGCACGTTGCTGCTTCGAGCATTATCTTTAGTGCAACGTTAGACTTTCAGAAATGATACACACACACAGTATTTGTCAGCATCGACCATTACAACTGATTATTTAGTCTCGTTGCTTTAGGACAGCTAAGCATGCGTTTAAAAATATTTGGATCAGAGGGATATGCGACATTCTCAGTATAGTCTGCATCCAGCTGTTGTGTGTTGTAGTGATGAAGGTTGACTCCGTGTGTTGTGTAGGAGTGATGCAGCTAAGCTCTGTGTTATCTAGATGATAACAAGGCTGAGATAGAATAATTACGTTTAGTGATAAATAACATGCTGGGAAATATATCTCCGGTAATAGGACACTCGTCAAATTGTCAAAGATAATCTATTGAAACTTACCAGATTATTATTATTATAATCAAAAAGAAGCGCTAAGCCACAAGGGCTATACAGCGAAACTTACCAGAGGTTCCGAGCTTCTGCGTGCCAGAGGAAATCACCTTTACGAATCTTTACATAAATCATCATAGATATATAGCAACCTATTGACTATAAAGTAATAATAGTTATTTTTCGCAGGTTTTTTCCGTGTCTGATTTCCCAGTTGTCGGATTACGCCAGTGTCTACACACCGGCTATTAAGAACACAAGAATTAGGAGGATATCGGATTTCTCATTAAGGATTGATTGTCCAAAGCATTAAGAGGAAATGAATGGCTTTTTGGCCA
>NC_069474.1:28711140-28736140 GCF_026875155.1 Cherax quadricarinatus | reverse complement strand
GTGGCTTTTCATACCTTGCTTAAAGCTATGTATGGACCCTTTGCCTCCACTACTCGCTTCCAAACTTTTTCCACTTATGGACTACTCTGTGGTGAAAAAATACTTCAAACTTTCCCTGTGATTCATCGTGTCTTCAGTTTTCCAAACTGTTTTCCCTTGTTACTGTGCCCAATCTCTGGAACATCTGTCTTTGCCCCCTTTGCCCAATTCCTCAGTATTTTGTATGTCGTTTTATGCCCCCCCTTATCTTTTCCTGTCCTCCAGGGTCTTTAGGTTGATTTTTTTTTAAACCTCTCCTCGTGGGAATTACCTCTTAGTCGGGGGAACTAGTCTTTTTTGGGAAAACCTTTGCATTTCTTATTTCTTCACGTGCTTGGCTAGGTGGGGGTTTCCCAAAAACTGGTCCCGCATACTCCAATATGGGCCTAACATCAGGGTGTACAGGGTCCTAAAATGTTTTCCTTATTAAGAGTCGGAATGCTGTTCTGAGGTTTGCTAGGCCCCCCATTTGCTCCCAGAAAGTTATTTGGTTGATGTGCGCTTCAGGAGATGTGCCTGGGTGTTATATTTCACCCCAAGTTCTTTTTCCTTGAGTGGGGTTTGTAGTCTCGGACCCCCTAGATTACCCCCGTCTCCCGGCCCTTCTTTCCCCTTTCCCCCCAATCTTAATGATTTTTGCACTTGGGGGGATTTAAAAAAAAAACTCCGGGGAGCCAATTGGGGACCAGGTCTGAGCCTGTCCAGACCCCTTTGTAGTTCTCCCTTGGTCTTCGTCGAGTTTTATTCTTCTCATCAACTTCACGTCATCTGCAAACGGGGAAAACCTCAGAGTCTATTCCTTCCGTAAAGTCGTTCAAAAATTTCCAAAAAACAGACTGTGTGTTTGTGTTGTGTTTTGTGTGTGTGTGTGTTGTGTTTTGTGTGTGTTTTGGGTGTTTTGTGTGGTGTGTGTGCGCGCGGGGTGTGTGTGTGTGTGTGTTGTTTGTGTGAGTGTGTGTGTGGGGTTGTGTGTGTGTTTTGTGTGTGTGTGTGTGTGTTGTTTTGTAGGGTTGTGTGTTGTGGTTGTGTGTATGTGTGGTGTGGTTGTGTGTGTGTGTTTTGGGGTGTGTGTGTATGTGGTGTGTGTATGTAGTAGTATTTTTTTTTTTTTTTTTTACTGCTGTGCTGTTTTTTTTATTCTGGGACAAATAAAACCGTCAACTGTCCCTGTTGACTTGGAAATTTCTCGGGTTTAAACCTCTGTTGACTTGTTGACTTCTTCTTTGGGAGAGAGAAAAGAGAGAGAGGGAAAAAGGAGAGAGAGAGAGGGAGAGAGAGAGAGAGAGCGACTTTCCCCCCGTGGTCGTGCCCCCCTTGGGGTCCGAGAAACGGGGAAAAGCGTGGGGGGGAAAAAATCTGGGAAATGTCCCACTTTTCCCCGGAGGTGCGGGGCCCCCACCTGCCGCCCCCCCCCGGGGCCCGCCCCATTAATCGGGCCCCAAACGTGTAACAGTGGTGTCACTGGTTTTTAATGGGGTTGCCTTTCCTCCCCTGCCATTCCCTCCCCCTACCCCCCATACCCCCCCAACCCCTCCCACCCCTTCCCCTTTCCCCACCCTTTCCCCTTCTCCAAATCCCCCCCCTCCCCCTTCTCTCTTCCCCCCCCCAAAAAACCCCCTTTTCCCCCTTTCCTTTTTCCCCTTGCCCTGCCCTGAAATTTTCCCTTTTTTTTTCCCCCTTCCTTGCCCGGGGAAAGGTTACCTGGAGGTTACCTGGGGGGTTATTCCGGGAAAATAAAACGCCCCGCGGCCCGGCCCAGGGACCAGGCCTCCCGATGGATAAAGGGGCCCGATCAAATAGGCTGTTTCTGCTGGCCGCCGGGAGTCCAACGTAGAGCCCAGCCCGGCTGAACCGGCCTTTACTTTTGGTATCTGTCCCGCTCTCTCTTTTAAGGCAGCCCGGGGCTTTATTGGCAATTTTCCCCAATGCCCTTTATGGGAGGCGTTTTAAAAGTCCCTTTGGGGCCCCGACCTTATGGTGTTTTCCCCCTTTGTGTCCCAAAAGGCGCCCTAATTTTTTTTGGGGGGGTTTTGCATCGGGCCCGCCATCTTTTTCTTTGTTTTTGGGGTTTATTTCTGTGTGCAAATTTGGGACAATTCCTTTTCCCAAAATTTTTCCCCAAAGGGATTTTGATATATTCTCCAAACCTGCGTTCCAAAAGAATTTCAAAGGGAAGTGCTTCCAAGCGTTCCCCGTTTGTTAAGGGGGCTTGGGCAGAACTTATACGTGGAAATAAAGGATCTCTGTTTCACTCTTAGATCTGCAAAATTTTACCGCTTTTAAAGGGGATGTTAATGTTAAACAGTATTCCGCCTAGAGAGGGAAAAAGTAATTTTAAAAAGGTTATAAATTTGGTTGGCAAACTCTCGTTTTGAACATTCTCCCTTTTCCTTTCCCATCATTTTCTTTGCCCGGGGATCGTGGCACTGTTGTGATTCCTTGAAATGAGATCCTTTTGGCAATTTTCTTTCTCCCAGGTCCCTTAAAATTATTTTTTTTTCCCCTTTTTGTATGGCTGGAGTCAGTAGTATACTCTGTTTTTAGTTATTATCTCCTTTCCCGTTTTCCTTAACGGAGTAGTTGGAATTTTCCTCATTGAACATCATATTGTTTTTCCGTCCAAATTTTTCTATCTTCTCCCCGATGCCATTCCCCCTTCCCTCTTCTCCTTCCCTCTCTTCCACCCCCCCTCCTCTTCCCCTGCCCTTTCAAAGGGCTCCCCCGAGGGTGAAACCCCCTTTTTTAAACGTTCCGGGTGTGGTCCAAAGCTGGAGCTTAACCTTCTTTTCAACCCCATGCCAAACCCCCCGGTGAATTTATCTTTAAATTTGAAATACTTTTTTTCCAAATTTTCAGTACGTCATCAAGGAGCTATGCAATTATGCAAGGCAGCAACGGGCTGAGCCCAAGGATTTAAGGGTCCCTGTGGTAGTCTTTCAAAATTATATATTATATATATATATTTTATATTATATATTTTTATTTATATATATTTTATATTAAAATTTTATTTTATTTTATTTATATATATATATATATATTTCTTTCTTGCGAATAAGGCAAACAAAACTTTGTGTATGAATAATTTTGCAAAAATTAAATTTTGAACCTAAAGAAAAAAAAATTTTTTAATTTGGTGGTTTTTTTATTATTAAATTTTTTTGTAAAAATTTTCTAAACCAATTTTTCCCGTTAAAATTAGGCTAAATTAAATTGGCTTGTTTTAATAAGGTTTTGATAAATTTTTTAAAAGGCTCTTTTGGGCAAAAATTTTTACTTTTTTCCTTAAATAAATGAAAAAAAAATAAGAAAAATTTAAAAAATAAGAACGGGAAAGGAAAAACTGCAGCAGGCCTTTCTTTGGCCCCTGCGGGCAGGTCCCAAGGGCTCCCCACCGGCCCTTTAAACCAACACCCAAAAATAGTCCCGGTCGGTTAAAATTTAAATTAAGGGGGGAACACGGGAAAAAAACCTGCTGCACAAGCTATCAGGTCTAACTCACACCCCAAACCAAAATCCACTCCTGTATTTATCCAAAAACCCATTTTTAGAGCTACACAACTTTTTGGCCCCTATAACTGTACTTGGGGGTTTGGGTTTCCCCTCATCCACAACTCTATTACCAAAACCCGTACTTTTCTATATCCTTCCCGGGGGCTGAATTTTTCCAAAATTAAAAAACCCTTGCTGCCCAGGGCCCGTTAGGCTTGATATTTTCGCACACTATTTAATTTCCCCCTTTTTTTTATTCCCGTTTCCATTTATACACCCCAATCTTTTCCCCCCTAATTCTAAGTCCCTTTTTAGAGAGTGCAGATTTTAGGGCCCCTTTGGGGCTATTTCCCCTTGGGAAGGTTTTTTGTTTTGGGTCAACTTTTTTATGTATCAGGAAAAAGATCTTTAACGTATAAGAGAAAATTTTTGGGGAAAGGGCTTAGCAAAAAGTCATTTTTTATATTATATAAAATATATATATTTATATATTTTATATATATATATATATTTTTATATTTAATTTTTTTTTATATTATATTTATATATAAAATATATTTTTATATATATATTATATATATTTATATATATTATATATTTTTATATTTATATATATATAAAATTTTTATAATATATATATATTTTTTTATTATATTTTATATATATATATATATATATATATATATATATTTATTTATATTTATATATATATATAATTATTATTTATATATATAAAATAAATATATTTTTATTTATATTATATATTTTTTATAAAATTTTTTATATATTTTAAAATTTATAAAATATAAATTTATAAAATATAATATTTAAAAATTGTTCAAAGTCCCCAGCAGGATTTTTAGCCGAAAAATCTGAATCAGAGAACCAGTTCTCCCATCCCGGAGTGGTGGTTTGTTTAGTAATGGGAGTAATAGTTTTATTTGTGGGATTTGTAGTGTTTAAAAGTAGTATTTTTAAAAGTAGTATTTGGGAAATAGTTTGTTTTAGTGTAGTCGACACGAAAGAAAATAACCCCGTGTTTCACTAAGTTTTAACGAGTGATGGAGGTCGGTCCTCCCCTCCTTTCCATCGCGGCCTGCCACTGACCAGCCGGGGCTTTTGGGTGATGTGTTACTAACACAGCAAGAGGACAATGTATTTTAAATTTGTTCAGAGCAAAAGAACGTAAGAAACATTGTTTCCTCCTACATTACCCCCCACCTCCTCACTGGGCGCAGGCGGAGAGATTATAAAATCTAACCGGGGGAAGATTCTGGGGGGATGGTCCCAAAACATGCAAAGCAATCACTCTATTCGAAAGAAAAACACTTGGAGGCGTGCAAATCCCCCCAGTAAAAAAGTAGGTGCGTCACTGGTACACAAAGAGAAAACGCAAAAAGTGTCCGGGGCCCAAGACTGTTCAAAAAACCTCCCCCACCCAAAAAGGGGAAATTTACCAAGGCCCCCTGGTTGTCTTCAAAAAGGGTGGACAGAACCAAAGTCGGTGTGGATCGCCGGGCTGGGTTCGTACGTTGGCTGTGCAGCCGCAGTAAGAGCCTGGTTGATCGGCCCGACCCCCGGGGACCCGGGTCATGGACCGGGCCCCGCGGGGGCATGATCCCGGGAAATACCTCCGGTAGACCCCAGTAGACCCCCCCCCTTTTATCCTTCCCTCCCCCTGTCATCCTGCCTCCTACCCTCCCTTCTGGTAAAAGTCGGTGTGGCCTGCGGTGCGGAAACATGCCGCATGCAAGAGCGTGTTGCGGTGACTTATGCGCCTCCTTCATTATCGCCTAATTTGGCTATTTACCTTTTAATAAGTGCCAAATTCGGTCCCTACAGGTTCTAGGGGGGGAGAGGAAAGGGTGTGGGGTGAGACTGTAAAATTCTAAGGTTTTCAAGCAATAGTGGACTTTAAAAAAATAGTGGTCAAGAAACGTGTCTAGCAAAAAGTGGTCAGGATAAAGTGGTCAAGACAAATTGGTCAAGGGAACAGTGGTCAAGGCAAGAGTGGGAGACAAGAGTGGTCAAGACAACAGTGGTCAAAAAAATGGTCAAAACAACAGTGGTCAAGACAAAAAGTGGTTAAAACAATAGTGGTCTTCAAGGGGAATGTGTTGAGTTAGATTCGGGGAAAAGGCATATGAAACTCGGGATGCGCGATGGCCCTGGTCTTATGTAAACTTGGGGACGAGTTTAGAGGAAGAGCTTGGAGGAAGGTATGAGGAAGAGCTTGGAGGAGCTTTGAGGGGAGCTTGAGGGGGGCTTAGGGAAAGGTTTTGAGGAAGAGCTTGGAGGGGGAGCTTTGAGGGGAGCTTGGGGAGAGCTTAGAGGAAGGGTTAGAGGAGAGCTTGGAGGGGGTGTTGGGGAAAGAGCTTGGGGGGGGAATTGGGGAAAAAACCTAAAAAGGTTAAATTTGGGAGGGGTTAGGAAGTTTTCAGGGGCTTGGGGTTTTAAATGGGAAACAAAAAGGGGAGCTTCAAGGTGATTTTAAAGGGGGGGTAAAATTAAAGCAGCAGTTTAAAAGGAGTTTTGGTTGAGCTTAGAAGAGAGAGCTTTGGAAGTTTTTTTTAAACGTGGGGTGTGGTTTCAGTCATCCCTGGCAGGGGGTTAAAAGGGCGGTGGGGGGAGGGGGGGGGAAGCAGTGGTGGGGGGGGGGGGGAAAAGCAGTGGTGGGGAGGAGGGGAAGAAGGAGGAAGAAACTTAAAAAAATCTTTTACCCCCCCCTCCCCCCAACCCCCCCCTCCCCATCCCCCCCCAACCCCCCCCTCATCCGATGTACGTTAAATTAAAGAAAAGTTTGTTTTTATTCCCCCCCCCACCCATTCCCCTCTACCACCCCCACCCTCTTTCCCCCCACCCCTCCACACTAACACCATTACCCCATCAATTGGGAGTTAGTATATAGTTTTCCCTGTGCCGCCAAAAGTGATGTAACCCTTTAAAATCTTTCGTTTTGAGGCGTGGGAGCATGGTGATTGTTGGGGGCCCCCTGACGAGACCCGTCGTAAATCTTGTTGTGTTGTCTCTCCCGGGGAGGCTATCCCAGTGCTGTGGGATGTTAATTCCTCCCCCGGGGGGGCTAAAAAAATTCCTAGCTGTGCTGGGTGATTAATTCTCCCCCGGGGGGGTAACTTCCTAGCGCTGTGGGATATTAATTCCCCCTCGGGGAGGGTAACTTTCCCGTGCTTCTGGGGGTGTTTAAATTTCCCCCCGGGGAGGCTAAATCCTGTGCTGCTGGGTTTTTTAATTTCCCCCCGGGGAGGCTAACTTCCCAGCTGTCTGGGATGATTAATTTTTCCCCGGGGAGGCTAACTATCCTAGCTGTGTGGGGGTGTTAAAATTTCCCCCCCGGGGAGGTAAACTATCCCAGCTGTCTGGGATATTAATTTTTCCTCGGGGAGGGTAACTATCCTAGCTGCGGTGGGTGATTTTCCTCCCCCGGGGGGGTAACTATCCAGCTGCTGTGGTAAATTTAATTTTTCCCCGGGGGGGTAAATCCTAGCTGCTGTGGGATGATTATTCCTCCCGGGGGGGAAAATTTTCCTAGTGCTGCTGGGATGATTAATTTTCCTCGGGGAGGCTAATTCCTAGGCTTGGGTGATTAAATTCCTCCTCCGGGGGTAATTCCTGTGCTGCTGGGTGTTAAATTCCTCCTGGGGGGAGGCAAAACTATCCTAGCTGTGCTGGGTAATTAATTCCCCCGGGGGGCAAACTACCCTAGCTGCTGTGGGATGATTATTATCCTCTGGGAGGAAACTATCCTGTGCTGCTGGGATGATTAATTCCTCCCGGGGAGAGTAACTATCCTAGCTGCTGGGGGATGATTAATTCCTCCTCTGGGAGGAAAAAACTATCCTAGCTGCTGCGGGGGAAAATTAATTCCTCCCGGGGAGGCTAACAATCCTAGCTGCTGCTGGGATGATTAATTCCTCCTCGGGGAGGCAAACTATCCTAGCTGCTGCTGGGATGATTAATTCTCCCGGGGAGGGTAAACTATCCTAGCTGCTGCTGGGATGATTAATTCCTCTTCGGGGCGGCTAACTATCCTAGCTGCTGCTGGGATAATTAATTCCTCCCCGGGGAGGCTAACTATCCTAGCTGCTGCTGGGATAATTAATTCCTCCCCGGGGAGGCTAACTATCCTAGCTGCTGCTGGGATGATTAATTCCTCCAAGGGGAGGCAAACTATCCTAGCTGTTGCTGGGTTGGTAATTCCTCCCCTGAGAGGCTAGCTATCCTAGCTCCAGGGTTGATTAATTCCTCTCCGTGGAGGCTATCCTACCTGCTGCTGGGATGTTTAAATTTCCCTCCCCGGGGAAACTAATACCCTTTGCTGCTGCTGGATTGGTAATGCCTCTCCAGAGAGGCTAACTATCCTAGCTGTTGCTGGGATGATTAATTCCTCCCCGGGAAGGCTATCCTGGTTGCTGCTGGGTTGATTAATTCCTCTCCAGGGAGGCTAACTATCCTAGCTTCTGGGATGGTCAATTCCTCCCCGGGGAGGCTAACTATCCTAACTGCTGTTGGGTTGATTAATTTTCCCCCGAATAGGCTAACTATCCTAGCTGTTGCTGGGTTGTTAATTCCTCCCTGAGAGGCTAACTATCCTAGTTCTAGGTTGATTAATTCCTCCCGGACAGGTAACTATCCTAGTGGTACTGGGTTGTTTAAAATCCTCTCTGGGGAGGCTAATTATCTTAGCTGCTGTTGGGATGATTAATTCCCCCGGGGAGGCTAAACTATCCTAGCTGTTTCTGGGTGATTAATTCCCCCCCGGGGGAAGGCTAAATATCCTAGCTGTTGGGGATGATTAAATTCCTCCGCGGGGAGGCTAACTATCCTAGCTTCTTGGTTGGTTAATTCCTCCCGGGGAGGGCAACTATCCAAGCCCCAGTTGAAGTGTTCATTTATGCAGCAACTGGGCCGGATTCGTGGTGGTGTTATATAAAACTAGCACGTGCACTCAGAAGCACGTGCAATCAAAAAGCACGCCCCACTCAGTAGCACTTGCAGAAAGAGCTTAAGTCTAGGTGAAATCCCATAGACCTTAATGAGAACAGACATAGCTCCTTTTGCATGCAGGAGGCAGTACAGCACTGACAAAAAATTTGCAGACCATAGCCGTTTAGTTCGCAACTTCATAAAAGTCTTTAAAAAGCTGATGAGATGCCAAATTACAGGTTTTATGGAAAGCATGACGAACCCAGACCAGCAGGGATTCAGAGCAAGGAAAAATTCATGCTTGTCACAACTACTGAATCCTTATGAGAGGATTACGGAGGCGTTTGAAGAAAAACCAAAAAGCAAAAGGTGCTGTACACAGATATCGGGAAGGCATTTGAGAGTCGAGACCATGAAGTGAATGTACATTAAAATGAGAGCAGTGTTGACGGTTCCATTCAGGGCAGGGAGAGATAGAGCTGAAAGAGATACAGTGATCATTTACTGCCAGCAAGGGCAGGTAAATCATTACATTTCTGGGAGCGCCTCAGCCCAGACCCAGACTCGTTGAACTCCCGTGTTATTAAGAACTGCAAGAAACCCCCCTCACGTGCCCTAAGTACACTATGGAGAAGGAGCTTGGACATGGGTTGAAATTCCAAAGTCACTTAAAAACAACGGATATAACCCCACTCCAAAAAGGTGGCAGCAAAACTTAGCTAAGAACTATAGACCAATTAGCTCTAACGTCCCACATCATAAAAATTCTTTGAAAGGGGTGCTAAGAAGCAGGATAGAAAACCACCTGGATTCCCAAAATCTGCACAATCCAGGGCAACATGGGTTCAGGGCAGGTCGCTCCTGTCTCTCACAACTACTGGATCACTATGATATGGCTTGGATGCACTGGAAGTAAATCAGAATGCAGATGTATATACACAGACTTTGCAAGAGCGTTTGACAAGTGCGATCATGGCGTTAAAAGCGCACCCAAATTTCGTGCTAAAGGAAATAACTGGCAAAATGGGGAGATGGATCTTCGACTTCCTAACAAACGAAACACAAAGAGTAGTGGTCAACAGAGTTAAATCGGAGGCTGCCCTAGTGAAGGGAAATCTGTTCCACAAGGCCCCAGTTTCTCGCCCCCATCCTGTTATCCTCATATCAGACATAGGGCAGAGATGTAAAACCACAGCACCGTATCATCCTTTGCAAACGATAATAAGATCTGGGATGAGGCTGTCATCTATTGAGGACACGGTTAACCTCCAAGAAGATATAAACGAAATTTTCTAGTGGGCAAGGGAAAACAATAGATGATCAATGAGGACAAATTCCAACTACTCCATTATGGAAAACTGGAGGGGATAATAACTGAACAGAGTATACTACAAACAATAGAGCGGAGGAATAATGTAAAGAACCTGGGAGTAGCAATGTCTGAGGATCTCACTTTCAAGGATCACAACAGTGCCACGATCACAAGTGCAAAGAAAATGATAGGATGGATAATGAGAACGCTCAAAACGAGGGATGCCAAGCCAATGATGATTCTTTTCAAATCACTTGTTCTCTCTAGGCTGGAATACTGCTGTACATTAACATCTCTGTTCAAAGCAGGTGAAATTGCAGATCTAGAGAGTGTACAGAGAACCTTCACTGCACGTATAAGTTCTGTCAAGCACCTTAACTACTGGGAACGCTTGGAAGCACTTGGCTTGTACTCGTTGGAACGCAGGAGAGAGAGATATATCATAATCTACACTTGGAAAATCCTGGAAGGAATGGTCCCGAATCTGCACACAGAAATCTCTCCCTACGAAAGTAAAAGACTGGGCCGGCGATGCAAAATACCCCCAATTAAAAGTAGGGGCGCCATTGGTACACTAAGAGAAAACACCGTAAGTATCCGGGGCCCAAGATTGTTCAACAGCCTCCCACCAAGCATAAGGGGAATTACCAATAGGTCCCTGGCTGCCTTCAAGAGAGAGCTGGACAGATACCTAAAGTCAGTACCGGATCAGCCAGGCTGTGGCTCGTACGTTGGACTGTGTGCGGCCAGCAGTAACAGCCTAGTTGATCAGGCCCTGATCCACCTGGAGGCCTGGTCGTGGACCGGGCCTCGGAGTGCGTTGATCCCCGGAATAACCTTCAGGTAACCTCCAGGTTGGAGCGAAGGAGAGAGAGAGAGAGAGAGAGAGAGAGAGAGAGAGAGAGAGAGAGAGAGAGAGAGAGAGAGAGAGAGAGAGAGAGAGAGAGAGAGAGAGAGAGAGAGAGATACATGATAAAATATCTCGGAGTGTTAAAATATCAGACCTTCGGTACCCAGCTAGTCGCAGAAGTGTTATTTGCATACAGTCACTCGTTCGTGGATGTCTTAATATAATAATATATACGCGGAAGATACTTAAGGGTCTAGTCTCAAATTTTCAGACGGCCATAACATGTGTGAGTGAGAGACATGGGAGATAATGTTAAATAAACCCAGTGAAAAGCAGGGCGCCTTTGGTACACTAAGAGAACATTGTAACAGCATCCGTGGTCCCAGGCTAATTAACATCTTACCAAAAGATATCAGTAACACTGCTGGGACAAGTGTAGAAGTCTTTAAAAGAAAACTTGACAAGTATCTCCGCCAAGTGCCAGATCAACGAGACTGTGATGGATATGTGGATCGGCGAGCAGCCAGCAGCAACATCTTGGTTGACCAAGCAAGCACCAGACAGGCTTGGCCCATGGCCGGGCTTCGAGAGTAGGGAAAACTCTCGAAATCCGTCTAAGGTATATTCTCTTGACGAGGATAACTAGCACAGCTGTTACTGGGTTGTTCCTCCGATTAGGACTAATTACCCTAACTCACACTAGGAAAAGAACTACTGGCCTTCAAAATAGCATTGTAGGCCTATTGGTCTATATCAAGCTGATTGAAGAATTAAGACACTTATGCAACATATGGGAATCTTTATTGAAGAAACGTTTTGCCACACAGTGGCTTTATCAGTCCTATACAAGACTCTCAGTAGTAGTACCAGTTCCTAGTAACCAGTTACCAGTAACCAGTGTACCAGTAGATGACTCACTACCAACCGTCTGCGTGAATCATTAACTGTTCATATTGCTGCTGACCATAGCAGGATTTCAAACACCCCTCACCCTGTAGGCACTTGTGGGTCAGTCGAAGATAGGGAGCAGAGAGAGGCAGGTCAGCTGTTGGTGTTTCCCATACTTCCCGTTATATATTATACGTACTACCAGCCTACGTGAATATTCTTACCCCATCCACATTAAAGAAACCCACATGACAATTGGTGGCACCAGTGTGGGCGTGGATTTAAGGGTAATTCAGACGTTAGAAGACTGTTTGTGGGGTCCCAGCAGGTCAGAGGTGAACCGTCCGCCACCTCCAGCTAGCAGCTACCCTCACTCACCTCCACCCTCTACTCCAGCCTGCAAGCCTGTTGCAGCTGCTTTTCAAGCTTCCTGGCTTAGTGTGCTAATTGCTTCAATCTCCGAGGAGTTGACCCAGATTCGGCAATTAAGCCAGTCAATAAGCCAGACTGTGGAAGTGAACGCTAGTCAGCCTGCCTAAGCCTACCATCCAGCCTGTCTCCTGTCATCCACCTGCTCCTTCATGCTGTGTGCATCGTTACACGTCTTCCAGTCAGCCATTCTCGTCGGTTAAGCCAGTCAGCCAACCCAGCTTCTAACCCAGCTGAGAGAAAGAAGTAAGCCACGCAAGTTCTGAAGTATTGTTTCCTATATCGCCAGTTGGATGCTGCTAAGAGTGATTTTCACCATCCCTGTGGTATAGAGTGGCTTATCAAGCCACCTTCGTGAGTAGTGAGTGGCAGTGCACGCCAGTGAGCAAGTGAGTGAGTCACGCTCCCTTCACCCACTCACCCACTCTTCACTCATCTACCTGTGACTTTTTTCCACCCTTGTACCGGGTCCTAGTACTGTTTTGGCTCACATAATTGGTCAAGAGATTGTAGCTGGCGCCAACGATAAAGCCAGTTATGTGAGTTCACTGAGAAAGTGCATTTCTTCCTACAACAGTGTGAGTGTAGGAGGCGTCATCACCCGCACAGGACAACCTTCTGCTCATCACTCGTCATCCCGTCTACTACTCCAGACTACAGTGATAGTTTTCTGTTTAGAGACGTTTTTCTTGCATTTAAAGACATTTGTGTGTGTGAAACATTTATAGTAAATTTCTTGTGTACTCTAAGCCTTGTGTTTTCAGTGTAGACTCAGTGTTTCCTTGACTCATTATTTTTGCAATATTTTTCAGTGTTATCGCTCATCTCATACTTTTTATCTGTGTTTTTTTTTATGCTACTCTCTGTCTGTAGTAAGTATTATTGTGTAGTGTACCAGTCAGTCACTCCGTGTGAAGTAAGTAATTCATTTTCATCTTGTATTCTTTCAGCATTGTATTCTCCAGTATTTGTAGTATACCAAATTATCCGTTTATTTCTATGTGTACTTTATTTTTTCGTAGGGCCAGCAGTGTCTCTTTCCCTTTTAAAATTTTTTCGCAGACTTGTGTACCATTATTTTGCCAGCAATTTTTTTCGTATCAATCACAGAAAAGATTTTGTTGTAAGAATATACTAAAAAAAAAATGAATAAGTGAATATGTTGTGTGCCCCGCCACTTGTAAGTGTTGTGTGCCCCGCCACTTGTAAGTGTTGTGTGCCCCGCCACTTGTAAGTGTTGTGTGCCCCGCCACTTGTAAGTGTTGTGTGCCCCGCCACTTGTAAGTGTTGTGTGCCCCGCCACTTGTAAGTGTGTGTGCCCCGCCACTTGTAAGTGTTGTGTGCCCTCCCACTTGTAAGTGTTGTGTCCCCCAAACCACTTGTAAGTGTTGTGTGCCCCCCCACTTTAAGTGTTGTGTGCCCCGCCACTTGTAAGTGTTGTGTGCCCTGCCACTTGTAAGTGTTGTGTGCCCTCCCACTTGTAAGTGTTGTGTGCCCTGCCACTTGTAAGTGTTGTGTGCCCCGCACTTGTAAGTGTTGTGTGCCCCACCACTTGTAAGTGTTGTGTGCCCTGCCACTTGTAAGTGTTGTGTGCCCCACCACTTGTAAGTGTTGTGTGCCCCACCACTTGTAAGTGTTGTGTGCCCACCACTTGTAAGTGTTGTGTGCCCTGCCACTTGTAAGTGTTGTGTGCCCCGCCACTTGTAAGTGTTGTGTGCCCCACCACTTGTAAGTGTTGTGTGCCCCGCCACTTGTAAGTGTTGTGTGCCCCACCACTTGTAAGTGTTGTGTCCCCCCGCCACTTGTAAGTGTTGTGTGCCCGCCACTTGTAAGTGTTGTGTGCCCCACCATTTGTAGTGTTGTGTGCCCCCCCACTTGTAAGTGTTGTGTGCCCCACCACTTGTAAGTGTTGTGTGCCCCACCACTTGTAAGTGTTGTGTGCCCCGCCACTTGTAAGTGTTGTGTGCCCCGCCACTTGTAAGTTTTGGGTGTGCCCCACCACTTGTAAGTGTTTGTGTGCCCCGCCACTTGTAAGTGTTGTGTGCCCCGCCACTTGTAAGTGTTGTGTGCCCCGCCACTGTAAGTTTTTGTGTGCCCCGCCACTTGTAAGTGTTGTTTTGCCCCACCACTTGTAAGTGTTGTGTGCCCCGCCACTTTAAGTGTTGTGTGCCCAACCACTTGTAAGTGTTGTGTGCCCCGCCACTTGTAAGTGTTGTGTGCCCGCACTTGTAAGTGTTGTGTGCCCCACCACTTGTAAGTGTTGTGTGCCCCACCACTTGTAAGTGTTGTGGCCCCACCACTTGTAAGTGTTGTGTGCCCCCCACTTGTAATGTTGTGTCCCCCGCCACTTGTAAGTGTTGTGTGCCCGCCACTTGTAAGTGTTTTTGTCCCCCACTTGAAGTGTTTGTGCCCGCCACTTGAAAGTGTTGTGTGCCCCGCCACTTGTAAGTGTTGTGTGCCCCGCCACTTGTAAGTGTTGTGTTTGCCCAACCACTTGTAAGTGTTGTGTGCCCCGCCACTTGTAAGTGTTGTGTGTGCCCCGCCACTTGTAAGTGTTGTGTGCCCCGCCACTTGTAAGTTTTTGTGTCCCCCCGCCATTTGTAAGTGTTGTGTGCCCCGCCAATTGAAAGGGTGTTGTGTGCCCCGCCACTTGTAAGTGTTGTGTGCCCCGCCACTTGTAAGTGTTTGTGTGCCCACCACTTGTAAGTGTTGTGTGCCCCGCCACTTGAAAGTGTTGTGTGCCCCGCCACTTGTAATGTTTTGTGCCCCACCCACTTGTAAGTGTTGTGTGCCCCGCCACTTGTAAGTGTTGTGTGCCCCGCCACTTGTAAGTGTTGTGTGCCCCGCCACTTGTAAGTGTTGTGTGCCCCGCCACTTGTAAGTTTTTGTGTGCCCCGCCACTTGTAAGTGTTGTGTGCCCCGCCACTTGTAAGTGTTGTTTGCCCTGCCACATGGAAGTTTTGTGTGCCCCACCACTTGTAAGTGTTGTGTGCCCCGCCACTTGTAAGTGTTGTGTGCCCCGCCACTTGTAAGTGTTGTGTGCCCCGCCACTTGTAAGTGTTGGTGCCCTGCCATTTTGTAAGTGTTGTGTGCCCCACCACTTGTAAGTGTTGTGTGCCCCGCCACTTGTAAGTGTTGTGTGCCCCGCCACTTGTAAGTGTTGTGTGCCCTGCCACTTGTAAGTGTTGTGTGCCCCACCACTTGTAAGTGTTGTGTCCCCGCCACTTGTAGTGTTGTGTGCCCCGCCATTTTGTAAGTGTTGTGTGCCCCGCCACTTGTAAGTGTTGTGTGCCCCACCACTTGTAAGTGTTGTGTGCCCCGCCACTTGTAAGTGTTGTGTGCCCCACCACTTGTAAGTGTTGTGTGCCCCGCCACTTGTAAGTGTTGTGTGCCCCGCCACTTGTAAGTGTTGTGTGCCCGCCACTTGTAAGTGTTTGTGTGCCCACCACTTGTAAGTGTTGTGTGCCCCGCCACTTGTAAGTGTTTGTCCCCCAAACACTTGTAGTGTTGTGTGCCCCGCCACTTGTAAGTGTTGTGTGCCCCGCCTCTTGTAAGTGTTGTGTGCCCTGCCACTTGTAAGTGTTGTGTGCCCCGCCACTTGTAAGTGTTGTGTGCCCCACCACTTGTAAGTGTTGTGTGCCCCAACACTTGTAAGTGTTGTGTGCCCCGCCACTTGTAAGTGTTGTGTGCCCCACCACTTGTAAGTGTTGTGTGCCCCCCATTGTTAAGTGTTGTGTGCCCCGCCACTTGTAAGTGTTGTGTGCCCCGCCACTTGTAAGTGTTGTGTGGCCCCGCCACTTGTAAGTGTTGTGTGCCCCGCCACTTGTAAGTGTTGTGTGCCCCGCCACTTGTAAGTGTTGTGTGCCCCCCACTTGTAAGTGTGTGTACCCGCACTTGTAAGTGTGTGTGCCCGCACTTGTAAGTGTTGTGTGCCCACCACTTGTAGTGTTGTGTGCCCCGCATGAAAGTGTTGTGTGCCCTGCCACTTGAAAGTGTTGTGCCCCGCCACTTGTAGTTTTGGGTGTGCCCCACCACTTGTAAGTGTTGTGTCCCCTGCCACTTGAAAGTGTTGTGTGCCCCGCCACTTGAAGTGTTGTGTGCCCCGCACTTGTAAGTGTTGTGTGCCCGCCACTTGAAAGTGTTGGTGCCCGCCACTTGTAAGTGTTGTGTGCCCCACCACTTGTAAGTGTGGTGTGCCCCGCCACTTGAAAGTGTTGTGTGCCCCCCACTTGTAATGTTGTGTGCCCCGCCATTGTAAGTGTTGTGGGGCCCCGCCATTTGTAAGTGTTGTGTGCCCCGCCACTTGTAAGTTTTGTGTGCCCCGCCACTTGAAAAGTTTTTGTGTGCCCCCCCACTTGTAAGTGTTGTGTGCCCTGCATTGTAAGTTTTGTGTGCCCCACCACTTGAAAGTGTTGTGTCCCCCGCCACTTGTAAGTGTTGTGTGCCCCGCCACTTGAAAGGGTGTTGTGTGCCCCACCATTTGGGTAAGTGTTGTGTGCCCTGCCACTTGTAAGTGTTGTGTGCCCTGCCACTTGTAAGTGTTGTGTGCCCCGCCACTTGTAAGTGTTGTGTGCCCCACCACTTGTAAGTGTTGTGTGCCCTGCCACTTGTAAGTGTTGTGTGCCCCACCACTTGTAAGTGTTGTGTGCCCCACCACTTGTAAGTGTTGTGTGCCCACCACTTGTAAGTGTTGTGTGCCCCGCCACTTGTAAGTGTTGTGTGCCCCGCCACTTGTAAGTGTTGTGTGCCCCACCACTTGTAAGTGTTGTGTGCCCCGCCATTTGTAAGTGTTGTGTGCCCCACCACTTGAAAGTGTTGTGTGCCCCGCCACTTGTAAGTGTTGTGTGCCCCGCCACTTGTAAGTGTTGTGTGCCCCACCACTTGTAAGTGTTGTGTGCCCCACCACTTGTAAGTGTTGTGTGCCCCACCACTTGTAAGTGTTGTGTGCCCCGCCACTTGTAAGTGTTGTGTGCCCCGCCACTTGTAAGTGTTGTGTGCCCCGCCACTTGTAAGTGTTGTGTGCCCCACCACTTGTAAGTGTTGTGTGCCCCGCCACTTGTAAGTGTTGTGTGCCCCGCCATTGTAAGTGTTGTGTGCCCGCCACTTGTAAGTGTTGTGTGCCCGCCACTTGTAATGTTGTGTGCCCACCACTTGTAAGTGTTGTGTGCCCCCACTTGAAAGTGTTGTGTGCCCCACCACTTGTAAGTGTTGTGTGCCCCGCCACTTGTAAGTTTTTGTGTGCCCCGCCACTTGTAAGTGTTTGTGTGCCCACCACTTGTAAGTGTTGTGTGCCCCACCACTTTTTAAGTGTTGTGTGCCCCACCACTTGTAAGTGTTGTGTGCCCCGCCACTTGTAAGTGTTGTGTGCCCCCACTTGAAAGTGTTGTGTGCCCCGCCACTTGTAAGTTTTTTGTGTGCCCCACCACTTGTAAGTGTTGTGTGCCCGCCACTTGTAAGTGTTGTGTGCCCCGCCACTTGTAAGTGTTGTGTGCCCCGCCACTTGTAAGTGTTGTGTGCCCCCCACTTGTAAGTGTTGTGGCCCACCACTTGTAAGTGTTGTGTGCCCCGCCACTTGTAATTTTTGTGTGCCCCGCCACTTGTAAGTGTTGTGTGCCCCGCCACTTGTAAGTGTTGTGTGCCCCGCCAATTTTTAAGTGTTGTGTGCCCCGCCACTTGTAAGTGTTGTGTGCCCGCCACTTGTAAGTGTTGTGTGCCCCACCACTTGTAAGTGTTGTGTGCCCCGCCACTTGTAAGTGTTGTGTGCCCCGCCACTTGTAAGTGTTGTGTGCCCCGCCACTTGTAAGTGTTGTGTGCCCGCCACTTGTAAGTGTTGTGTGCCCCGCCACTTGTAAGTGTTGTGTGCCCCGCACTTGTAAGTGTTGTGTGCCCCGCCACTTGTAAGTGTTGTGTGCCCCCCCACTTGTAAGGGGTTTGTGTCCCCCGCCATTTGTAAGTGTTGTGTGCCCTCCCAAATTGTAAGTGTTGTGTGCCCCACCACTTGTAAGTGTTGTGTGCCCGCCACTTGTAAGTGTTGTGTGCCCCGCCACTTGTAAGTGTTGTGTGCCCCGCCACTTGTAAGTGTTGTGTGCCCTGCCACTTGTAAGTGTTGTGTGCCCCACCACTTGTAAGTGTTGTGTGCCCCGCCACTTGTAAGTGTTGTGTGCCCCGCCACTTGTAATTTGTTTTGTGCCCTGCACTTGTAGTGTTGTGTGCCCCACCACTTGTAAGTGTTGTGTGCCCCGCCACTTGTAAGTGTTGTGTGCCCCGCCACTTGTAAGTGTTGTGTGCCCCGCCACTTTTTAAGTGTTGTGTCCCCCACCACTTGTAAGTGTTGTGTGCCCCACCACTTGTAAGTGTTGTGTGCCCCACCACTTGAAAGTGTTGTGTGCCCCGCCACTTGTAAGTGTTGTGTGCCCCGCCACTTGTAAGTGTTGTGTGCCCCGCCACTTGTAAGTGTTGTGTGCCCACCACTTGTAGTGTTGTGTGCCCCGCCACTTGAAAGTGTTGTGTGCCCCACCACTTGTAAGTGTTGTGGGGCCCCGCCACTTGTAAGTGTTGTGTGCCCCGCCTCTTGTAAGTGTTGTGTGCCCTGCCACTTGTAAGTGTTTGGGGTGCCCCGCCACTTGTAAGTGTTTGTGTGCCCCCCCAAACTTGTAAGTGTTGTGTGCCCCACCATTGTAAGTGTTTGTGTGCCCGCCACTTGTAAGTGTTGTGTGCCACCCCACTTGTAAGTGTTGTGTCCCCCGCCACTTGTAAGTGTTGTGTCCCCCGCCACTTGTAAGTGTTTGTGTGCCCCGCCACTTGTAAAGTGTTGTGTGCCCCGCCACTTGAAAAGTGTTGTGTGCCCGCCACTTAAAAAGTGTTGTGTGCCCCCCACTTGTAAGTGTTGTGTGCCCCGCCATTGTAAGTGTTTGTGTCCCCCGCCACTTGTAAGTGTTGTGTGCCCCGCCACTTGTAAGTGTTGTGTGCCCCCCCACTTGTAAGTGTTGTGTGCCCCGCCACTTGTAAGTGTTGTGTGCCCTGCCACTTGAAAAGTGTTGTGTGCCCCGCCACTTGTAAGTGTTGTGTGCCCCACCATTTGTAAGTGTTGTGTCCCCTGCCACTTGTAAGGGGTTGTGTCCCCCGCCACTTGTAAGTGTTGTGTGCCCGCCACTTGTAAGTTTTGTGTGCCCCGCCACTTGTAAGTGTTGTGTGCCCGCCACTTTTTAAGTGTTGTGTGCCCCACCACTTGTAAGTGTTGTGTGCCCCGCCAACTTGAAAGTGTTGTGTGCCCCGCCATTTGTAAGTTTTTGTGTGCCCCGCCACTTGTAAGTGTTGTGTGCCCCCGCCACTTGTAAGTGTTGTGTGCCCCGCCACTTGTAAGTGTTGTGTTGCCCCGCCACTTGTAAGTGTTGTGTGCCCCACCACTTGTAAGTGTTGTTGCCCCGGGCCACTTGTAAGTGTTGTGTCCCCCCGCCACTTTTTAAGTGTTGTTTTGCCCCGCCACTTGTAAGTGTTGTGTGCCCCGCCACTTGTAAGTGTTGTGTGCCCCGCCACTTGAAAGTGTTGTGTTGCCCCGCCACTTGTTAAGTGTTGTGTGCCCCGCCACTTGTAAGTGTTTTTGTGCCCCGCCACTTGTAAGTGTTGTGTGCCCCCCACTTGTAAGTGTTGTGTGCCCCACCACTTGTAAGTGTTGTGTGCCCCGCCACTTGAAAGTGTTGTGTGCCCCGCCACTTGTAAGTGTTGTGTGCCCCGCCACTTGTAAGTGTTGTGTGCCCCGCCACTTGTAAGTGTTGTGTGCCCCGCCACTTGTAAGTGTTGTGTGCCCCGCCACTTGAAAGTGTTGTGTGCCCCGCCACTTGTAAGTGTTGTGTGCCCTGCCACTTGTAAGTGTTTTTTGCCTCGCCACTTGTAAGTGTTCTGTGCCCGTCCACTTGTAAGTGTTGTGTGCCCCGCCACTTGTAAGTGTTGTGTGCCCCGCCACTTGTAAGTGTTGTGTGCCCCACAACTTGTAAGTGTTGTGTGCCCCGCCACTTGTAAGTGTTGTGTGCCCGCCACTTGTAAGTGTTGTGTGCCCCGCCACTTGTAAGTGTTGTGTGCCCCACCCTTGTAAGTGTTGTGTGCCCCGCCACTTGTAGTGTTTGTGTGCCCCGCCCTTTGAAAGTGTTGTGTGCCCCGCCACTTGTAAGTGTTGTGTGCCCCACCACTTGTAAGTGTTGTGTGCCCCGCCACTTGTAAGTGTTGTGTGCCCTGCCACTTGTAAGTGTTGTGTGCCCGCCACTTGTAAGTGTTTGTGTGCCCCACCACTTGTAAGTGTTGTGTGTGCCCCACCACTTGTAAGTGTTGTGTGCCCCGCCACTTGTAAGTGTTGTGTGCCCCGCCACTTGTAAGTGTTGTGTGCCCCACCACTTGTAAGTGTTGTGTGCCCCACCACTTGTAAGTGTTGTGTGCCCCGCCACTTGTAAGTGTTGTGTGCCCCGCCACTTGTAAGTGTTACACTTCCAGTTTTGTTTCTTGTTTTATCTTTATTCATATTTTTCTTATTACTTTGAACAAATTCACTCTTAGTATAATTTCAATTTCTTTTTAACGTAAAGTGTTTTCTTTACTCTGTTTGAGTAAATTGTTTTGTCTAATTTACAATTAAGAGTTAAAGTGTTCAGTCTTTCTTCATATTTTTATTTTTTATTATTTAACCTACATTTTCCCAGTGTAACTTTTATTACTGCATTAATTTTTTTACACCTTATTTTGTTGCACTTGTTCTGCAGTGAATTATTTTGTTGCACTTGTTGTGCAGTGAATTTTTGTTTGCACTTGTTCTGCAGTAAATTTATTTTGTTTGCATTTGGGTTGTGCAGTGAATTATTTTGTTGCACTTGTTTCTGCAGTGAATTATTTTGTTTGCACTTGTTCTGCAGTGAATTATTTTGTTGCACTTGTTGTGCAGTGAATTATTTTGTTGCACTTGTTCTGCAGTGAATTATTTTGTTGCACTTGTTGTGCAGTGAATTATTTTGTTGCACTTGTTCTGCAGTGAATTATTTTGTTGCACTTGTTCTGCAGTGAATTATTTTGTTGCCACTTGTTCTGCAGTGAATTATTTTGTTGCACTTGTTCTGCAGTGAATTATTTTGTTGCACTTGTTCTGCAGTGAATTATTTTGTTGCATTTGGGTTCTGCAGTGAATTATTTTGTTGCACTTGTTCTGCAGTGAATTATTTTCTTTTTATTGATATTTTTATACAATTATTATTCTCAGTTCATTTTGTTTTGGTCTTGTTTTTCATTTTATTATTTTTTCCTCATGTTGTCTTTGCATTATATTTTAATTTTGTTTATGCATTCTTAGAAAATATTTAAATTTCCCAGTTATCTCTCGTTGCATACAATTTAGTGATTTATTTTATACTTTTTATATTGATTTACAATTTTATTAGTTAATTCCTTTATTAGCAAGAGTACAGACAGCTCATTTTGCATTTAATTCAGTCTCCAGTAATATTTTTACTTGTAAATTTCAATGTACTTTTTTTTATCTTGTCCAGCAGTCCTTTACATTGAGTTGTCCTTCCTCTTGCAGTGTATCTTAGACATTTTTTTTATTATTTCTGCAGAATTAGTTGCATCTCTTTTATTTTAATTTTAGCATTTTGTATCATTTTTATTATTCGTTATTTTTGCCTTATTTGTTCTTGTGCAACTTCTTTGCCATTATATCTCACATACCGTCAAGTGATACTTTAGTGAATGTCGACACTCAGACCTCTCAGGTTACTGCTGCTTCTGTCATCAGTCCTCACAGTTCCTTATGGACTGACAGACCGACCCAGACACTGAGACACTATAGTTTTACTCGTGATTCCCTTGATGCGTTACCTTTATTCAATGGCCATGTACATAGTCTTGAAGCATGGTTTACTGCCATTCGTTCTGTGTTAATGCTCTAGTTGACGGTCCTCCTTCAGAGGAAAGTCTTATCAGACTTGCGAAAGAGCTCTTCATCGATTCCCCCGCTGCTGTTCACGTTTTTGATCCCCCTTGAAATGCAAGACTTCAGGAATCTTACTAAGTGGTCACAATATGAGGAACTGATTGTTCTTTCCTCGTACCAGTAAAAACAGCTGATCCAAAATGTCGTTCTTAGGGAACTAGTGAATGCTACACCCATGACTAATGAATCATTGAGTGCATTTGCTGTTAGATTAGACAAACTTTTATCATCATTTATCAATGCTGTCCAGTCCTCAGCTTTTGTCTCTGACGAGGATAAACCATTCCACAGCGTCGTTTGCTAAAATAGCAGCTTTTGGAGCAAAACAAAGAACTAATGCCGCCTGCTTCCGTGTGTTCTTATGAGGCTAATCCTCCAACTGTGACGATGGAACCACTTACAGCCCTAAATCATGTACGTTCCTTGTGCCCCCAGGGTACTTTCCCGTGTATCAAAAGTAATTTCACACCTATGCCTCAGTCTGCACCACCTCTTGTTTGCGCCACAGCGACAAATCGTGGTCGTCAACCATCTCAGCGATCAACAAGGACCAGTGTACAGAGTCATTATAAACCTCGTAGTATTCATAGTACCATAGTCAGCGGACTTGTTACAACTGTGGTTTCCGTGGCCATATTGCAATTAATTGTCCTGATAGTTACCCTAAGAGGCGTCGTACTGATGATGAGTACCAGTCAGATCTTCCCTACTGTACTTATCATAGAATACATGGACATGACACATCTGAGTGTAATGCTCTCTACAACCTTCAGTACTCTAGGTCTTTCCGTGCCCGTTCCAACCGCAGAACCCGTAGAGGAAACAACGTCGTGGTTCTCAAATAACCGAACCAGGCTCATTTCTCCATTCAGGGGAATTCGAGCACCCCAGTCAAACCGTCCCATGGTTTACGTAGGTGATAATGAGTACACCATCCCCATTCACAATTCCTTTTTAAGCCTTAAGCAGTCTCGAGAATTTCAATCCTCTGATGATGTTGCTTCACACGTCTGTGACGTAGATGATTTTGGGGATGAAGTGGAACAAATCTTTTCTGATGACAATCCCCCCTTTGTTTGCACATAACTTCCAATGCAACCATAGGCCCTATATGCAAGCATCTGTTCATAATGCCCCCGTTCATTTCTTCATGGACTCTGGTGCGCAAGTCAATATTATCAGGTCTAGTCTGTTTAGGGATAAGCAGTTACGACATGTCCTTCCGTAGAACCGACTCATGTGTCCTCCCTTTGGAGTAGCTGGTTCTCACCTGCGTGTCCGAGGTCGGACTTCCCTCAGTTTTTCTATCCAAGGTAGAGACTTCACTGCTTCCTTCCTTGTTGTCGACCAGATTACTTTCCCTGGTGACCTTCTACTGGGATTTGCTTCCATGCGAGACTTACATTGTGCTCGACCCTTATCGATGGCATGCCAAATTGATGACTTGATCGTACCATTTTGGGGTTACCAGCTTGGATCCGAGATTTGCCAACTGCCGCAGAGTACGACATTCGAATTAAGTCCTTAAAAGGCCAGTGCATTTTTCCGTAGCGTACCCAAGCGGTCAGGCACTGGTGATCCTGTCACTCCTGTCTGTGTTCCTGCAACTTCAGACTGCAAGATAGTGTCCAGTTACCTCAAGTGCCCGAGGACGCTCTACTACCTTGAGCGCTGAGCCTATCCCTCAATGTCTGCTAGTTCAAGTAGTAGTTTCTCCACAGGGGACGCCTTGCGGAAAACGATTACCGCAACTAGTAATGCCATCTCTTGTTGATGTCACATGCCGCTGCAGAAAGACGTTTCTGTCACGGTAGTGCCCTCACTAGAGTGTCTGTTTTTTGTTCCTATTGTTCCAGATGGTGATAACGTCCTAGTTACAGTGATTCTTGCAAAGTAAAAGGTCTTGCACATAAATTGCACAAGACCGTGGCCACAGTACAGATGTGGAGAGGAGTCTCCTCCTTCCTCTACTGGGGAAAGTAGATGGAATCCAGGACCCGGGTGGCCCTGGCTTGGATACTGAGGTTTATAGTTGCAGTCCCCGAACCTGCAGAAATTGACAACACACCTCCCAACAATTCTCACCAAAGGTGAATTTGTGCAAATATTATGCTTGGGGCATCTGTAAGCATGGAATAACAGGGGAAAAAATGGGACATGCCACTTTGACCATCCCAAAAAAAAGTAGCGACCTCCTGTCTAAAGGAGTGTGTCGTTCTTCTTCCTGTACTTTCTTTCACCCAAAAATGTGCCCCTCCTCGGTCCTCCAGAAGCAGTGTTACAACATCGAATTTCCTGCATACCATCTAAAAGGGACCAGGAGGCACAGACCCCCACAAGACAAACAATAGTAGCTACGACAAACCCCAAATCCCAGGTGATTTTTTAGTGGCAGAAACGAAAAAAGAAAATGGAAGGAAATAACAAAAATAGTCCACCACCTTGGAGCCTTGTTGGACTGGAGGCGCAGCCAGTGGCCACCCATTTGGGCCCTCCAGAATTATTTTCAACTACTGATGCCAATAACAAAATCCCCCCAACAAACACAGAATACACCCTGTTCATATTTTGCTAATATACAGGCCTTAAGCCATCCACCAACAACAAAATACCTTTTATCAGTGGACTTCTAGTGGAGTCTAATGCAATGTTTGCAGCCTTCACAGAGACTCACACAAAAAGATCACTTTGACAGTGAAATATGGAAAGTGGTTACAACCTTTTAGATGCGACAGAAAAACAGGCAACAAGGGGGGTTGGCCTGTATGTCAAAGAGTCCCTTATCGCACGGAGTTGCTGAACACCACAAATGAGGTAGTTGAAGTTCTATCAATAAAGATCGAGAATAAAAACTAGTCATTGTGGTTGTATACAAGCCACCAGATGCAACCTCCCAACAGTTTTAAGGAACAGCTACTGAAAATCGATTACTGTTTTGGGAAAAACCCTTTCCCGCCCATCCCCAAACATCTTTCTGCTTTGGGGATTTCAACCCAAGGCATACAAAATGGAAAAATGGCAAATAATTTATAGCTGAAAAAATCCCCGGAGGTACGCAATGAAAAGGGCACAC
>NC_069474.1:28685701-28710640 GCF_026875155.1 Cherax quadricarinatus | reverse complement strand
TAAATTTACCTTTTCCTTCCCCTACAGTCGCTGTATAATCCTGCGGGTTTAGCTCTCCCCATGATTATAATTACCTATTCGGCACGGCATCTATATGTCGTACCTATTCGTCACGATATATATGTGTGTGTGTGTATTTTATAGATATGTAAGGCGTGGGTACATAACACTGTGATATGATCTGCAGCTTTGAAAGGCATCGCCACTATAACCTTCAGTTGAATAACATGTTTTTATATTGGTGTTGTGAGTTGAACACGATTACAGAAATTATAGCATGTGTCTGCACTGACTGGCAGGTGATGCTAGTACTGCCTCAGACCAACAATATATGTTGCACTAGTTTCTTGACACTATTAACCTTTGAAGACGATGCCTTGAAACTAGTGAAGGGCTTTTGATTCAAGGAATTGGAGCTACCATTCTTTAAATTAACCCTGACTGCATACTGTTCCCCTGTTCCTCCAAATATTAGAGGTGAAGTGCTAATATGAGGCATCAGTATATCCAGAGGTAAACGGCTCAGTCTCGGCTATATGGGCCAGTTGGAGCATTGAGCGATTTTTGTCTGTCTGGTTTGTTTATAGTGTGTACTCGCCTATATATGGTTGCAGGAGTCGAGTCACAGCTCCTGCTCCCACCTGTTCGCTAGTCGCTACTAGGTCACTCCCCGCTCCAAGAGCCTTATCGTACCTCTTATAGCTGTATGGATTCTGCCTTCATTACTTCACTCTCCAGATTGCTCCACTTCGTGACAACTCTTAAGACTAGGGAAACACTTCAGAACATCCCTATGACTCAGATGAGTTTTCAACTTCCAGTTGTGTTCCCTTGTTCCTGTGTCCCATCTCTGAAATATTCTAGCCCTGTCCACCTTGTCAATTCCTTTCAGTATTTATACGTCATTATCATGTCCCTCAACCTCTCTTCATAGGACATACCCCTTAGCTACGAAACCAGTCATGTATGTATATGGGGAAGCGCAAAATTCACGTCATACTGCGCCTGGGAAGTGGTGCCCTAAAAATGAAGGCAACCCGTTAAAGAACTTGCAATATTAGTATAGTGGCCAAGTCCTCAAACACCTGACCGATTGAACTATGCATAGTACACACACACAAATATATATTATATATATATATATATATATATATATATATTATATTATATATATATTATATATATATATATAATAAACACTGATCTCTGGCTGAAGGAGACTCGAACCTACGAACCTTAGGACAAGGTACGCAGTGCTGTAACAATCTACCCACACTGGACCAATACCTTGGCGTGTAGCATGAGCTACACGTTTGATCCAAGGCAGCCAGCTTTCAGGGAGAAGGCTTACAGCTTTTCATCTCATCCCCTGCATGCAGTGGATGAGATGCAGTGGATGAGGTCCAGTGTGGGTAGATTGGTAAAGCACTGCGTACCTTGTCCTAAGGTTCGTAGGTTCGAGTCTCCTTCAGCCAGAGATCAGTGTTTGTGTATATTTCGCATGCTCTCGCGAATTCCTTGCATTGTTCAAATCTCTAGTAAGGCTGATGCATGCAGGGGATGAGATGAAAAGCTGTAAGCCTTCTCCCTGAAAGCTGGCTGCCTTGGATCAAACGTGTAGCTCATGCTACACGCCAAGGTATTGGTCCAGTGTGGGTAGATTGGTAAAGCACTGCGTACCTTGTCCTAAGGTTCGTAGGTTCGAGTCTCCTTCAGCCAGAGATCAGTGTTTGTGTATAGTTCGCATGCTCTCGCGAATTCCTTATATATATTATATATATATATATATATATATATATATATATATATATATATATATTATATATATATAATATATATATATATAATGTACGTATATATAATTACAGGAAAGAGACCGCAATATTTACATTGCAAGTCAATGTTTGGGTAAGTCTTAGTCTTAGTGTCTGTAATTTACGTAGTAATGATCACACGGTTGATTGAAGTCAGGGTACAAAATATCATTCATTATTCTATCAGTCAACTGAAGAAAACTGTAGTTAATGGAAACTATTAACAATGATTGACTCGGAGTTTAGTAAACTTGTTTACGTTGATTATTCCACAAAACTCGTAAAATTTATAAAGTTTTTTTATTAATCATGAAAATTAAATATAAGCAAGTCAGTGGATAATACGAATGATTATAAATTATCCATAATCTGATTAACCAAGGTAAGAATACATCTTGAAAAGTGAATTAAAGAAAGTGCCTCCCACTTTAAGGCCTCGCTTGACTCAAAATTCTTGAAACACTCACTTTACACTTCAGAGAATGTGTTTACATTCCATTTGTCTCCAGTTGCATAAATTCTTCCCCACTGCTCGTTCACTATATTTTAAACCACACAGTTGTTAAATGTTACTCTAGCACTTTCCCCACACTTATCCACACGATAGATATATACCGATCTCTCTCTCACTCTCACAGTATATATTTACTGGCTTGAATCCATATTTTAGGAATTGCGGTATTCTTGTCTGGCGGTGAAGACTACGTACAGCATTAATGACCCTCGTGTAGTAGACAGGCTTTGTCAGCATAGTTGCTGATCCCCTACACATGTGTTGTATAGCTTATCTGAGTACCATAGTTAGCACCATCCATATGTTTTACATACACGATCCCTTGCTAGGCCTACGGACTAGTTTGTGTGACGTCACGTGATGCGCATGTGTGCGTGAGAGCCTCTGTAACTCTTAGTTCCAGTTAGACCTACCGAGCAGCAACAGGCAGGCTGGGCCTCCCTTTACCACAGTCTGATATATAAGTGTTACCATCCAACAGGTGTGTTTAACTATAACCATCTAATCTGCAACGAACCCCGACGACATTTAAACCCCATGAACCAACCAACAGCTGTTGATTTTGGTCATTGCTGCTGTTTTATTTTTCTCTGACACATCTGACTTAAATCCTTTCCATCCTTCCCGTTTAAATTTTCCTAATCCCCTTCCCTTGGTTTTCACTCGAATTCACTTGAAATCTTTTCCACATAACTCCACATTCACAAATCGATTTATTTTTTTTTATTTTTCCATTTTATTTCCCAGGTATGTTTCCCCACCCAGGCAGAAAATCCCTTTCATTAAATAATATTTTTTAACGTTGTAAGCTCTTACAACCCTCCTCTGTATAGAACGATTTTTTGTAAATGCGATTGAAACAGTACATATAATATCGAATGGTGTTATTGAATTTTAGATACAATTTGACAATGGCACTTACAGAAAGGTCATACTATAGAAGAGCTTTAAAAGAGAGGTTTACTGTTTAAACAGGTGTGTCCCGTAAGTCTGGAACCATAAGGTAAAATAACTCATCTCCGTGTCTGTTTATGCAATGCTTATGTATTGGAGTTAGATATTTAAGCTTTCAGGGACGGGACATGTCGCCTGCCACTACTATCACTAGCTAGCTGGGTGAATCTTATTGTAGCCAGCTGGCAGAGTGGTTTACACACTGGCCTGAAGTTTTACCCCTCACTTGCCATAGGTTCTAACCCCACTCGTACCCTGCTTAGAATAAGTAGTCCTGGCAGCCATCGAGCAGTGCTCTGTAACATTAAACATGAGTGCGAAAGTGTGAGGGAAGGTTGTTCAAGCAGGTCGTGTAGTCAGGTGTGAGGGGGAGTTATGTTCAAGCAGGTCGTGTAGTCAGGTGTGAGGGGGAGTTATGTTCAAGCAGGTCGTGTAGTCAGGTGTGAGGGGGAGTTATGTTCAAGCAGGTCGTGTAGTCAGGTGTGAGGTGGAGTTATGTTCAAGCAGGTCATGTAGTCAGGTGTGAGGGGGATTGTATGTTCAGCAGGTCGTGAAGTCAGTGTTGAGTGGGGGTAATTTTGTATGCAAGCAGGTCGTAGATCAGGTGTGAGGGGGGTTATGTTCAAGCAGGTCATGTAGTAGGTGTGAGGGGGGAGTTATGTTCAAGCAGGTCATGTAGTAGGTGTAGGGGGAGTTATGTTCAAGCAGGTCATGTAGTCAGGTGTGAGGGGGAGTTATTTCAAGAGGTCATGTAAGTCAGGTGAGGGGGGGTTATGTTCAAGCAGGTCATGTAGTCAGGTGTGAGGGGGAGTTATGTTCAAGCAGGTCATGTAGTCAGGTGTGAGGGGGAGTTATTGATTTCAATCAGGTTACATGTAGTCAGTTGTAGGGGGAGGTTATGTTCAAGCAGGTCGTGTAGTCAGGTGTGAGGGGAGTTATGTTCAAGCAGGTTCATGTACATGTAGGGTTATTCAAGCAGTCATGTGTATTGTGAAGGGAGGTTTTAAGTTCAAGCAGGTCGTGTAGTCAGGTAGCAATGAGGGGGAGTTATGTTTCAAGCAGGTCATGTAGTAGGTGTGATGGTGGAGTTTTTAATATGTATCAAGCACGTGTCGTTTTAGTCAGGTGTAGGTGGGAGTTATGTTCCAAGCAGGTCATGTAGTGGAGGTGTGAGGGAGGGTTATGTTCAAGCAGGTCGTGTAGTCAGGTGTAGGGGGGTTTATGATTTCAAGCAGGTCTGTAGTAGGTGTGAGGGGGGTTATGTTCAAGCAGGTCTGTAGTCAGGTGTGAGGGGGGAGTTATGTTCAAGCAGGTATTCGTGTAGTCAGGTGTGAGGGGAGTTATGTTTCAAGCGGGTTTTCATGTAGTGAGGTGTTGTAGGGGAGTTATGTTCTAGCAGGTCGTGTAGTCAGGTTGTGAGGGGGAGTTATGTTCAAGCAGGTCATGTAGTGAGGTGTGAGGGGAGTTATGTTCAAGCAGGTCGTGTAGTCAGGTGTGAGGGGGAGTTATGTTACAAGCAGGTCATGTAGTAGGTGTGAGGGAGTTATGTTCAAGCAGGTCGTGTAGTCAGTGTGAGGGGAGTTATGTTCAAGCAGGTCATGTAGTCAGGTGTGAGGGGGAGTTATGTTCAAGCAGTCGATGTAGTGCAGGTGTGAGGGGGTTATTTTCAAGCAGGTCATGTAGTCAGGTGTGTAGGGGGAGTTATGTTCAAGCAGGTCGTGTAGTTCAGGTGTGAGGGGAGTTTATGTTCAAGAGTCATGTAGTCAGTGTAGGGAGGGGGAGTTATGTTCAAGCAGGTCATGTAGTCAGGTGTGAGGGGAGTTATGTTCAAGCAGGTCATGTAGTCAGGTGTGAGGGGGAGTTATGTTCAAGCAGGTCATGTAGTCAGGTGTGAGGGGGAGTTATGTTCAAGCAGGTCATGTAGTCAGGTGTGAGGGGAGTTATGTTCAAGCAGGTCATGTAGTCAGGTGTGAGGGGGAGTTATGTTCAAGCAGGTCTGTAGTCAGTGTGTGAGGGGAGTTATGTTCAAGCAGGTCATGTAGTCAGTGTGAGGGGGAGTTATGTTCAAGCAGGTCATGTAGTCAGGTGTGAGGGGGAGGTTATGTTCAAGCAGGTCATGTAGTAGGTGTGAGGGGGAGTTATGTTCAAGCAGGTTGTAGTCAGGTGTGAGGGGGAGTTATGTTTCAAGCAGGTCATGTAGTTCAGGTGTGAGGGGGAGTTATGTTCAAGCAGGTCATGTAGTCAGGTGTGAGGAGGGTTATGTTCAAGCAGGTCATGTAGTCAGGTGTGAGGAGGGTTATGTTCAAGCAGGTCATGTAGTCAGGTGTGAGGGGGAGTTATGTTCAAGCAGGTCGATGTAGTCAGGTGTGAAGGGGAGTTATGTTCAAGCAGGTCATGTAGTCAGGTGTGAGGGGGAGTTATGTTACAAGCAGGTCTGTAGTCAGGTGTGAGGGGGGAGTTATGTTCAAGCAGGTCGTATTAGTGCAGGTGTGAGGGGGAGTTTTTTCAAGCAGGTCATGTAGTGAGGTGTGAGGGGGAGTTATGATTCAAGCAGGTCGTGTAGTCAGGTTGAGGGGGAGTTATGTTCAAGCAGGTCATGATAGTGAGGTGTGAGGGGGAGTTTATGTTCAAGCAGGTCATGTAGTCAGTTGTGAGGGGGGAGTTATGTTCCAGCAGGTCATGTAGTCAGGTGTGAGGGGGTATGTTTCAAGCAGGTCATGGTAGTCAGGTGTGAGGAGGTTTTGTTCAAGCTGGTTCAGTTATCCAGTGTGAGAGGGTTATGTTCAAGACAGGTCATGTAGTCATGGGATGAGAGGTTTATGTTCATGCGCCGGGTCATGTAGGTCAGGTTAAGATGAGGGTAATGTTCAGCGCAGGTCCATGTAGTCAGTGTGATGAGGAGGGTTATTTCAAGCAGGTCATGTAGTCAGGTTGAGGGGAGTTCTAGTTCAAGCAGGTCATGTATCAGGTGTGAGGGGGATTATTTCAACAGGTTCGTGTAGTCAGGTGTGAGGGAGTTATGTTTCAAGCAGGACAGACAGTAGTCAGTGTAGGGGGCAGTTATGTCACGAGCAGGACATGTAGTCCGGGAGAGGGTAGTTGTTCAGCAGGTCATGTATCAGGTGTGAGGGGGTATTATGTTCAAGCAGGTCATGTAGTCAGGTGGAGGGGAGTTATGTTCAAGCAGGTTCATGTAGTCAGGTGTGAGGAGGGTTATGTTCAAGCAGGTCATGTATCGGGTTGTGAGGGGGAGTTATGTTCAAGCAGGTCATGTAGTCAGGTGTGAGGAGGGTTATGTTCAAGCAGGTCATGTAGTCAGGTGTGAGGAGGGTTATGTTCAAGCAGGTCATGTAGTCAGGTGTGAGGAGGGTTATGTTCAAGCAGGTCATGTAGTCAGGTGTGAGGGGGAGTTATGTTCAAGCAGGTCATGTAGTCAGGTGTGAGGAGGGTTATGTTCAAGCAGGTCATTTTAGTCGGGTTTGTGGAGGAGGGTTATGTTTCAAGCAGGGTCATGTAGTCAGGTGTGAGGAGGGTTATGTTCAAGCAGGTCATGTAGTCAGGTGTGAGGGGGGTTATGTTCAAGCAGGTCATGTAGTCAGGTGTTGTGTTCACTTTTAACTAAAACAATGGTATAGATTTTCTTACTCTTTACATCCTTTTCTGCTATTTTTTTTTTTATTCTTTGTCTCCTTTTGCTTATTTTTTTTACTTTTATTATTATAGGAAAGCATTAAATCCGCGTGGGTAAAAAAGTTTGATCCGAGAAAGGATAAGAAAATTATTCCTGGGATCAGGAACCCCTTACCAGTATTAAGGCTCGGTCCTCCGTTGTTACTTATTGTAACGCTAATGTTGCCCTCTCGTCTTCTGCTCGAATGGTCACAGTTATTCTCTAACCTTGCAAGCTGAGTGGTGACTTGACAATGGTGTTGTTGCAGAGGCTGCAGAGTGCTGGCAATTAAGAGGCACTTTAAGTTCCCCCGTCTTCTAATAACATGTTCATTTTTCCACTATTATCTACCTTATCCATAATTACTATCACATTTACTTTCTGTTTCGTAAGGTGAAGTCTAGTGTCTTTCCTTAATTCATGGTATAACTTAACGAGTCTTTGAGGACAATAGTGTTGTAGAGGTCTGAGCTTTGCTCTGACCTCTACAACACTATTGATTAAGGTTTGGAAAATGTCAGCTTTCAGACAGTTATTATTACTATTATTATTATTGATGCGTTAAACTCTCAGGGGTCACACAGCTCCTAGGGGAATGGGAGGCACTGAGGTTCAAACCAAGGAAGGGGAGGAGAGGCCAAATTCCTTGTATCAAGGGCCCATAAAAGGCATCAAAAAGCCCTTGAAGGGAGAATAATATGGATAATATTAAGAGGAACGTAGGCTCCAGCCCCCAGCAACACAACCACCCCACACACACACACACACACACACACCCCACACACACACACACACACACACACACACACATACACATACACACAGGGTCATTCACCCTGGCCCTGATAAATCAACAATAGCGTTTTAAAGGCATTGTTTAATTAGCAGACATAAAAAAAAAAAGGTCATAAAAAAATGTATCTCTAGTTTTTGGGTTTTTTTAAAAGCTAAACATTAGTTTTTTTTTTTTTAGGTTGGGGAAAAACTCGACCAGACTCCTATTTTAATTATAATTACCTATAGTTTGTCATAGTCCTGGCTACTGAGGCACTGACCTGTAGAATGACTTAAACGAGGCAGTGGTGGAGGAAAGCTGAATACACAGCTTCATGAGTAGGTATGATAAGGCCCAAGAAGCCAGGAGTCAGCGATGCCAAAGTGGTCTAGGAGGTAGGGCCAGGAGCTGAGTCTCAACCCCCGCAAACATGGGAGGTGGTAATCATGTTTGTCTATGGAATTCTAAATTTGTCGCAGTAATGTGTACTAAATGTTAGTCGAAGTAATTTAAAATGTGAGCGAAACTTGAGGAAAAGAAACATGGAGGAACAATATTTTCTCAGATTGAATTTTCGACTGTTCAAGTCATAGGTATAACTTGATAAATGTCCAGAAGATCGAAACGACTCAATAAAATCTTGCTCAAAACGTGTCACTTCTTCAATATTGTCGGCAAAATCATTTATCATCATGAGAGAGCCTTATTAATTATGTTAATTACTGCAAGACTCTTCACCTGTCTTTACACCTGGATACACCTGTGTTTACACTTGGGTACACCTGTGTTTACACCTGGATACGTAATTAACGCCAGGGTCGTCATGTTTTCCTCTTCGCTAACGACTAAGTGGGCAATCAGTGCTCTAATTAAGTCTCCTTTGGTGTCAGCAGCTCTCACGTCAGCAATTAACGTAATGTTGATTGTGTACTTAACTAGCCGTGGCTGACATACTTACTCCACGAGTTGTAATGTTGTAGCTGCTTGTTGTTCAAAGCTAAAAGTGCAGTAAGAGGACTTATGGTTTACCAAATTGTCCAGCTGGCTGTTTTATAGTCAGTCAGCTTGTCGAGATAGCTGGTTTATGGTCCGTCAACTACTCCAGATATTATCTTGTTCCATCAGCTTGTTTATGTACGCACATTGGATTAATGGTACTGTCGGCAAGTAGATGAATAAGACACATGTGCAACTCTTTGTTTTATTTCGGAAACGTTTCGCCTGCACAGCAGGCTTCATCAGTCGAATACAGAATTGTCTTAGATAATGAAGACAGATGCAGATAGTTTGAAGTGTTCAGTCACTTAGTCTTGCAAGATAGTAGTAGTTCAGTTGCATATCGTTGATCACTGTGAAGGTATTCTTAGCAAGTCATTCAAGAGTATGAGCACTTGTCAGGCTACAGATTCTTCACTGCACTCTTAAGAGTTCTTGGTGCCAGTCGTAATATTAGAGGCCAAGTGTGTATTGTAATATGAACCATTAGAGGAATGAGGCAGACAGCTGACGATTATTTATTATTATCATCATTGTAATTATTGGGAGACTGTAAACCTGCACGGGTTGTACAATACCTTGGAAATGAGGGGTGATCAGTTGTTTTTACGAAGAAGGATGAAGTAGTTCCAATTCCTTGGATTAAAAGCTTGTTCACCTTTCTTTTATATCTTCATTTATGCATAAATATATTTTAATATAAAGATAACAATAATTTAAATACGAGAAGATGGGGAGAGGAAGAGGGTGGGTGAAGCAGAAAGTCTTGCCTCGGGAAACAAGGTAAAGTCAACAGAATTCCAAGAACTTGAGAAAGCAATTTTGTAACTCTTGAGTATCTGGCAAACTTTTCCACCTTGATGGACTGACACATTTAACCTGTGGATTCCCTCCAAGGAAAGAGAGACTGCAAACCTTTTTTTATGGTAGTGGCTGGGTTTTTCACTCCATATCCATCCTGTGAGGGTTATGGCATTTTGTACACTCCAACCTTTCCTGTTCATGTAGGGGCTAGTTTTTTTGACTAATATCCTTCTGTTAATTTAGGGCTATTTTTTGTGCACTCCATACCACCTGTTCATAAGTGGCAATTTTTGTGCACTAATACCATTCTTTTGAGGGTAGGGGATTTGTGCACTCTATATCCACCCGTAGGTAGCGGACTTTATTGTGCACTTCAGCATCCACCCTGAAACGAAGAACATAGGAAACAAAAAAGGCCTACAAAACTGGGGCTCCTGGGGGTTAAAGGATAATTTGTTATATCTACAGTTCGTTTATTTTTTTTTCCCAGTATAGAAAAATTTTTGTTACAAATATTTGGTATCATATTTTCTTTAAAAAGATCCTTGTATGTCATATATCAGTATTGGTTATTGTACTTTACAAAAAACTTTAAATAAATTCCACTAGATACTAACTGATCAGGGGGGTTTTTGGTACCCACTTTGGGTGTGTGCAACGAATGCGACCGGGCCGTAAACAGGAACCTCGACTGAACCAGGGAGGGGGGGGCCATGGTACCTGGAACATCGGGAAAACACCCCCTCATGCTCCCTGAGAAGCACAGGACCATAACTACCACACCAACCACGCCCGCCACCCCAGCCACGCCCCCCACCCCAGCCACCCCTCACACCCAGTTGCTTCTCTTCATCCCCAAATCTCCCCTCGGGCCGACCCCGTCCTCCTCAGTGGGATCCTCAGGATAAAATGCGCTGGAGTGATCCTGCATGGTTTAGTGGCATCTAATGGTAGACGATAAATTTCTCTCTCCCTTCCTCTGAAGGTCTATCCCTTCTCTAAATTATCAGTTTCAACCCCTTCTATTCTCTCTATCCGTCCCTCAGTCCCACTCCATAACTTTCACCATCATAATGTAGCACCTGATAGCTCACTGGTGAGATCATTCGACTCACACCCCTCAAGGAAGGTTCCTTGATGTTGGTGAGGGGCTCTTGATTTAGGGAATTGGATCTGTGCTCCAGTTCCCCGAATTAAGCCTGAATGCCTTCCACATCCCCCCACCCAGGCGCTGTATAATCCTCCGGGTTTAGCGCTTCCCCTTGATATATAATAATAATAATAATAATAATAATTCGACTCACAATCGGAAGATCTCGGAATCGATTCCCTGGCACAGAGAAACGTCCCTGCTGCCCCTGCCCACCCAGCAGTTAAACTACGTACCTGTGTGTTAGCCCACTGCTGTGGGTAACACCCAGGGTAAAATGTCTTGGAAAACTCCAGTCCCACGTAAGAACCCTCCAGTCCTGTGTAAGAAACTCCAGTACCTGCTGGTAGGTCGTAAGTGTACCCAGTGATCTTGGTTAAAAATGGAGTCATTACCCTATCCGCTTCCAGGGTGTAATTTTATCTCATTTTGTTTTGCCCTTCTTTCTGATTTTTGTTAGAAATTACCAGGAGGAGAATGAAGATGAGGTTAGAGGCAAAGAGGATGAAGGAGGGTGAGGATGAGGGTGAGGGGAGTGGGGAGGGTAAGAAGGGAGAATGTGGAAGTGTAAGGAGAAGCAGGGAGATTGTATATTGTGTGATAATTGGTAATAAATAATAATATTGATCTGTGGAGAGATTATCTGTTATATGCTTAGCCCAGAGGAACGAGGTTAGTGACTCATGCTGTGAGGTTACAGTGACACTAATGCTGTGAGGTTACAGTGACACGTGCTGAGAGGTTGGTGACATGCTGTGAGGTTACAAAGACACTCATGCTGTGAGGTTAGTGACATGCTGTGAGGTTAGAGACACTCACGCTGTGAGGTTAGTGACGCTAATGCTGTGAGGTTAGTGACTCGTGCTGTGAGGGTAGTGACTCGTGCTGTGAGGTTAGTGACGCTCGTGCTGTGAGGTTACAGTGACGCTCGTGCTGTGAGGTTAGTGACGCTTGTGCTGTGAGGTTACAGTGACGCTCGTGCTGAGAGGTTGGTGACATGCTGTGAGGTTACAGAGACACTCATGCTGTGAGGTTAGTGACATGCTGTGAGGTTACAGAGACACTCACGCTGTGAGGTTAGTGACACTAATGCTGTGAGGTTAGTGACTCGTGCTGTGAGGGTAGTGACTCGTGCTGTGAGGTTAGTGACGCTCGTGCTGTGAGGTTACAGTGACGCTCGTGCTGTGAGGTTACAGTGACGCTTGTGCTGTGAGGTTACAGTGACGCTCGTGCTGAGAGGTTGGTGACATGCTGTGAGGTTACAGAGACACTCATGCTGTGAGGTTAGTGACATGCTGTGAGGTTACAGAGACACTCACGCTGTGAGATTAGTGACACTAATGCTGTGAGGTTAGTGACTCGTGCTGTGAGGTTAATGACTCATGCTATGAGGTTAGTGACTCGTGCTGTGAGGGTAGTGACTCGTGCTGTGAGGTTACAGTGACGCTCGTGCTGTGAGGTTGCAGAGACACTCACGCTGTGAGGTTAGTGACACTAATGCTGTGAGGTTAGTGACTCGTGCTGTGAGGTTAATGACTCGTGCTGTGAGGTTAGTGACTCGTGCTGGGGTTCGAAAGGGTTAGTGACTTGCTGTGAGGTTAGTGACGCTTGGGGTTTTCTCTGTGAGGTTTGCAGGGAGAAATCACGGCCCCGTGAGGTTAGTAACCTATGCTGTGAGGTAGGACTCGGGTGTGAGGTTTAAACTTGCTGTGAGGTTTACCAGTTAGCTCGTGCTGTGAGGTTACAGTGACGCTCGTGCTGTGAGGTTGCAGTGACGCTCGTGCTGTGAGGTTAGTGACGCTTGTTGCTGTGAGGTTCAGAGACATCACGCTGTTGAGGTTAGTGCCCTAATGCTGTGGGGATAGTGACTCGTGCTGTGGGGGTTTTTGCCGGCTGTGAGGTTAGTGACTCGTGCTGTGGGGGTTTGCTCGTGCTGTGGGGGTAGTGACTCGTGCTGTGAGGTTTCAGTGAGCCGTGCTGTGGGGTTTTTTACAGTGACCTCGTGTTTGTGGGGTTCAGTGACGCTCTGGTGGGTTTTTAGGCGCTTGTGCTGTAGGTTAGGACAGTAATGTTTCTGTACACAAGTGTTTTTGAGACGGGACAGACAACGACAAAACACCCAACAACACCAACACACACAAACACCACCCCCAACCACACACACACACACACACACACCACACACACACACCGCGTTACTGGTTGCAGCTCTTTTACTTGAAAGAGCTCCCCAGGGTGATTGCGTATAAGAAAGAAAAATTTTCGTTCGGTTTTTTAACCCCCGGGGGGTTAGCCCCCGGGAAAATAACCCAAAAAGTCAGTCGTCAGTGAAAAACAGTTTCCCCTTTTTTCTTCCAACCACCTGCAATTTTTGACTGCCTTATACCGGTTTTTTCTCATTCTCTTAAAACTGAATTTTTTCCAATTTTAAGTGCGGCGTGCCAGTTCTGTCCTGATGTTCTTACTTTATACTTTTTAACCTCACTTTCAAAAATAAAATTTCTCGTGCGTTTATTCGTGGGAAACTGAAACCCCGTAGGGGCCGTAGAGCGCTTTCCAGCATAGAGATTTTTTTACCATTTTTTTTTTTTTAATCCATAATTTTAATTTTATTTATGAAGGGTTAGACACGTGTGGGTCGAGAAGACGGGGGTGTTGGGGGCTTTATCCGCGCCCACACCCACCCCCCCACAGTACCCACCCCCTTCCCCACTCTGCCCCGAATCTAAAATCCCACTCGCCTAGCACACCCGGGGCACCACCTTCCGCCCACCCAACTAACCCCCTCACCCAGCACCACCCTCCCGTCGGTTTTAGCCCAGGGGACGTCAAATAGGCGGTGTCCTGCCCCGACACATCGGGGGGAATGTTTCTATTTCAGGTCTCTGATGGCCAGGACAGTGGCGGAGGCGGAGGCACAGTGGGTGGAGGAGGCGGGGGGGAAGTGGGGGGTAGCGGGAAGAGGTGGCTTTATGGTTACCTGGAGGTTACCGGAGGTTATTTCCCGGGGATCAAAGCCCCCCCGGCCCGGTCCATGACCCAGGCCTCCCCATGGATCGGCCTGATCAACTAGGCTGTTTTCTGCTGGGCCGCACGCAGTCCGAGTGAGCCACGCCGGGTGATCCGGACGACTTTAGGTACTTCCCGCTCTCTCTTAAGCAGCTTTTCGTAGCTACTTTGTTTGTCCTGTGGGGTCTTGCCCCGGTCCCTTTTAGAGGGTACAGGGCACCTGTTGTAACACGCTTCTGGGGCCCGAGGGTGGCACATTTTTGGTGAAAAAAATACAGGAAGAAGAGCGACACCTCCTTTAGACGGGAGGTCGCTACATTTTTTGGGATGGTCAAAGTTGCGCCCCATTTTTTTTCCCCTGTTATTCCATGCGTACAGATCCCCCAAGCATAAATTTTCCCAAAAAATTCCCCTTTTGGTTGAGAATTGTGGGAGGTGGTTTCAATTTCGCAGGTTCTGGGACTGCACTAAATCCTCGTATCCAACCCGGGGGCCCCCCCGCCTGGTTCCCATCAAACTTTCCCCAGTAGAGAAGGGGAGACCCCTCCCAACATCTGTACGTGGGCCACGGTTTGTGCAATATGTTGTATATTTATTTTTTTGTGGGGGTTTGGGTAGTGTCCCTAGGAGGTCGGGGCTGGCAGTAAGGCGGGGGGCGGGGTTGGGGTCAGCACTGGGTGGGAGGTGGGGCGGGGGCTTGACTGTGAGGGTTCAGAAGAGTCTACCCCAGGGGGGCTCCTACTACAAAACTAGGGGATATGGCATGGTAGGTGGAAGCTTTAACTGAACCCATTTTTTCACAAGCTGGGGGTGGGTCGGGGTCACCCTAAGGGGGGGACGAACTCTGTTGTTTTTTTTTTTTCCCGTTTTTTTCTAGTGTGTATTGCTTTTTTTTGGGTCGTTGTTGTGCTGGGCTTTCTCTTGTTGACTTTACTCTTCCCCTTTTTTTATCTTCCCATGTTTAAAATTTTCCCCAGGTGACTATTAAATAGTTCCCCCTTTTTTCTCGTTTTTTTTGTTTAAATAACCTCCTGATGCTTTCCGTTCACCCATAGTTCCAATCCCTTTTCAGACCAGAAAAAATTTAAAAATTATTTATTTCCCTGTAAATTTTTAAGTTAACTAATATTACGCACGGGGCTGGTTATTAAACAGATAGAAAAAACGAAACAAAATTCCCCCGGGACCCATGAGTTGTTTTCAAAGGGATTTTAAGAATGAAAGATGGAGTTTAGTCCCCCAATTAAGAGTGTACAATGCGTCCATCCTTACCAGTGTTGGCAGAGATGTGGAAGAGGGCTAATTGGGGTTTTCCTATATTCAAATCGGGGATAAGCCCACCCCTTTTAAAATTACCGTCCAATAACCCTGACATTAAGGGCAAGTTATTTAGAATCAATTATACTGACATTATAAAGTCACTTGAAAGCATAACTTGTAAATGAATCTCAGCATGGATTCACGAGAGTCTTTCCCCTTCCTGACAAACTTACTGACGTTCTTAAATGAAATTTGAGGCATTTGACAGTGAAAAGGGGAATATATTTGTTTATTTGGTTTTTAGTAAACCCTTTCGCAGAGTACCCTCACAAGAGACTCTTAAAAAAAAGGGCAGCTCATGGTATAGGAGGTAAATTTCTACATGGATTGGGAGGCAGGGCTTACCAAAGAAAGCAAAGTTACCATTAAGGGAGTAAAACCCGAAGGGGGGTTTATCACTAGGGCGTTCCACAAGGACAGTTTTGGCCCCCTTTTCTAATTTAACATTAATGACCTTGATGAAGGGATTCTAGTGACATGGGGTAATTTGCTGTAAACAAAAGATGGGGCCTATAATTCACTCTGAAGGATATCAAAAAACTCCAGGACGTTTGAACAAAAAAATGTTTGGTCTGAGAAAGGCAGATGAATTTAAATTTGGGGAAAAGTGAAGGAACTTCCCTTGGTAATGAAAAAAACCCTCGAAGCTAAATCTATGAAGTAAGTTTGGGCATACAGAATGTGAAAAAGACTTGGGAGTCATGGAAGCAGAAATAAAAACCCAAAGACAGCAGTGCCTCAGTGGCGCACGGGGGCCAACAGTTTACTTGGATTTATCTAAAGAGTATAAGTAACAAAGTCCAAAAGTTATTTACACTCTATACACACTAGTGAGGCCTTTTAGATTATGCTCCATTTTTGGTCCCCTTACTACGATGGACAAGATCATTAGAGAACAACAGAGAAAATGATAAAATGATTTACTGTGAAAGGAACCTCCCGTATGAAAAAGACTTAAACCCTTAAATCTCCACTCTTGGAGAGGCGTAGAATGGGGGGAGATACTTTAAGGAAAAAGGGGGATGACGGGCAAAACAAGGGAGACATTAATAAAGACAGGGGTTTGAACCAGGGGAAGAACCAGGGAATAATGGATTTTAAATTGGATAAATTTTTGATTTTGAAAGGACAAGGTAAGACTGGGTTTTTTAACAAGTTTTAGATGCTGGGAACAGTCTTCCCAGTGGGGGGATAGAGGGAGGACCTTGGGGACTTAAAAAAGAGACTGGACAAAATATTAGTGGGGGGGGCTGGGTTTGATTTTTGTTGGGGGGGGCGGAGTTGTTTCTTGAGTACTTTAGGTAATGTCGTTTTTTATAAGGATGCCCCGTATGGGCCCGTAGGGGCCCTTCTGCTGTGTTTTCCCACATTCTTAGTTCTTTTGTTCTTATGCATTTTTGGGTTGCAGTTTTATTCTTTCAAGGGAAACATGAGTTTTAAAGCAAAAGGGTTTCATGTATTTTAGATTTTTCCCCAAAGCCTTTTCACATGTCCCACAGGGATACTGTACTGCCCTTTCCCCCTGTATTATTTGCAACTGGTACCCAAAAAGCCGACTTCCTTTACCCCTTTAGCTCTGAGCAGGTGTGGGTTTATAGGTCAATACTGGGATTGGGATGTAATTTTGCATGGAGACTTTTTACCATTAAAAAAATTTTTTTGTTGTTAACATCATAAATCATACATCTACGCACTGATTCCTGTCATGATCACTGCGTTTATCTTTTCCTGGGGCGTTTATGATGGTGGTGGCTGGGTTTTGGTGAGAAAGGGAGTTCGGTGATCAGGAGAAAGGGGGTATGGGTCCAGTAGGGGGGGGGGGGGGGACCAAACCCTTTTGGTTGGGGGTCGGAGGGGGAGGGGTGGGGGAGAGGATTTGGGGGTGGTTTACCTTTTCCACTACCAGTCATGCAGTCCTGTTTTTCCCCGCCATCAAACAACTATCTCTTTTTTTATTATTTCTACATGGGTTTAAAACTTCCCCGTTTTATCCCCCCGTCCCCCCCTTTGCTTGGGTTTGGGTGATAGGTGAAAAAAAAGTTAAAGAACAAGGAGTGGGCTCGGGGTGGTGGCAAACACGACACTCCTGCAAAACCAATATACACTGTCTTGCAAGCAGGTATAGCGTTTTGCAAGACGCTATACACTGGCAAACACTACACTGGCAAGAAACCCTATAACTGTCTTCAAGACGCTATACATGGCAAGACACAAACACTGCAAGACACAAAACACTGGCAAGACGCTATACATGGCAAGACAAATCACGGCAAGACGCATACACGGCAAAGCTATCACTGAAAAAACTATACACTGGAAAACACTAACCGGCAAACGCAACAGGCAAACCTTTCCTGGCAAAAACGCTAACACTGCAAGACATATACACTGTCTTTCAAAACGCATACACGGCAAGACGCTATAACGGCAAAAAAGCTTAAAAACTGGCAAGACGCTAACACTGGGAAACGCTTAAAAACTGGCAAGACACATACACTGCAAGACACTTACACTGTCTTGCAAGACCTATCACTGGGAAGACCATACACTGGGAAAACCTATACACGGCAAGACGCTATACACGGCAAGACGCTATGCACTGTCTTGCAAGACGCTATACACTGTCTTTTCAAGACGCTAACACCTTTCAAACACTTACACGGCAAAAACTAACATGGCAAGACACTATACCGGCAAGAGCTATACACTGGCAAGACCTATACATGGCAAAACGCATGCACTGTCTGCAAGACCTATACACTGTCTTGCAAGACGCTATACACTTTCAAGACCTATACATAGCAAGACACTATACACTGGCAAGACACTATACACTGGGAAGACGCTACACGGGAAAACGCATACACGGGAATACCTAACATGGCAAGACCATACCTGGCAAGACGCTTACATGGCAAGCGCTATACACTGGGGAAGACGCTATACACGGCAAGACCATACACTGGAAGAGCTAACAGGCAAGACAAACACTGCAAGACACTATACACGGCAAGACACTATACACTGTCTGCAAAAACGCTATCACTGGCAAGAAACCCTTTCACTGGCAAGACCTATACACTGGCAAACACATACACTGGCAAGAACTAACATTGTCTTTCAAGACGCATACACTGGCAAAAAGCTATACACGGCAAAACACTATACATGGAAGACATTAAAACTATCTTGCAAGCGCTATACACTGGGAAGACGCATCCCTGGCAAGACGCTATACACTGGCCCAAAAGCTATAACTGCAAACCTTAAAAACGGCAAACACTAACACTGGCAAACACTTTAAAAATTGTCTTGCAAAACGCCCATACACTGGCAAGACCTATACACTGGGAAACACTATACCTGGCAAGACACTAACATTTGTCTTGCAAGAGCTATACACGGCAAGCACTAACACTGGCAAGACCATACATGGCAAGACACTATCACTTCTTGCAAGACCCCTACACTGTCTTCAAAACCATACACTGCAAGACCATACACTGGCAAACCTATCACTGGGAAGACACTATACACTGGCAAACACTTACATTGTCTTGCAAGACGCTATACAACTGGCAATACGCTATAACTGGCAAGAACATACACTGCAAGCACTATACACTATCTTGCAAGACGCTATACACTGGCAAGACCCATACACTGGCAAGACGCATACACTGGCAAACGCTATACACTGGCAGACCATCACGGCAAACGCTAACACTGGAAGACACTAACACGGCAAACACTTACATTTTTCTTGCAAGACGCTTACACGGCAAAACGCTAACACTGGCAAGACCATACACGGCAAGACACTAAAAATTTTCTTTCAAGACGCATACACGCAAGACACTATACACTGGGAAGACACTTAAAAACGGCAAGACCTATACACTGTCTTCAAGACCATACCTGTCTTGCAAGACCCCATCACTGGCAAACGCATACCTGGCAAAACGATAACACTGGCAACACTATACACTGGCAAAACACTATACATGGAAGACCTATACATTTCTTTAAGACGCTATACACTGGCAATCCTATACATGGCAAACACTTACAATTCTGGCAAGACGCATACCTGGCAATACGCTATACCTGGCAAACATATACAGGCAAGACACTATACACTGGCAAGACACTATACATGGCAAGACTCTATACACGGCAAACACTTACATTTCTTCAAGCCTATACCCGGCAATACCTATACACTGGCAAAACTAACACTGGGGAAACACATACACTGGGGAAGACACTATACACTGGCAAGACACTAACATTGTCTTTCAAAACGTATACAGGCAATACGTAACACGGGAAACACTATACACGGCAAGACACATACACGGCAAGACCTATACACTGCAAGACACTTAAAAATTGCTTCAATACGTAAACACTGGGAATCGCTATACACGGCAAACACTAACACTGGCAAAACCCTATACACGGCAAGACACTATACACTGGCAAACACTATACTTGTTTGCAAGACGCTATAAAAACTGGCAAAAAACGCTTACACTGGGAAACACATACCTGGGAAGACACTATACACGGCAAGACACTATACCTGGGAAACACTATACAAGTCTTGCAAGACCTATTTCCTGGCAATACGCAAACACTGGCAAGGGGCACTATACACTGGCAAAACGCTATACACTGGAAGACACTAAACAGGGGAAGACACTATCATTGTCTTGCAAGCGCTAACCCGGCAATACCTATACAAAGGGAAGACACTATACAATGTCCCCGGAAGACACGTAATTTTCTTTAAAGAAAAATTTTTTTTCAACGTTTCGTTCAGGATACTTATCAAGTATGCAAAAACACTAGATACCTCTTTTAAGGGAAACCCTGGGTCAGGTCGGAGGGGGTCATGGAGTAAAGGGGGGGCCGGTGATTATCTAGGGGGTGTGAGAGGGAGACGAGGCGGGGGCCTTAAGAGCAACATTTTCATTTTTAAAACAGGAGGAGAGTAAGAATGAGTGTCTGCCAGCACAAACCCCTTTTTTTATTTGCTCTTGTATTTGTGAAAAATTTTGGCGCCTCTAAATCCGCGCTTGGTTCACCTGATTTAAATGCTGCTTTTTCAGCCAAAGAGTGGGGGGAACTGTGGTGAACCATCCCTGCGTGTTGACATCATCCCCCTGTAATAAAGTTGGTAGAATTTCCGACAATAGTAAAGAAAAGGACACAAGTGCAACTAATGTGACTTTTTTTTGTGGCAGTTTTAGCTCTCCAGGGGCTTTTTCAAGCCGTTACAAACGTACTGGACACGAGGAATATAGGTCAGAGTGAGGGGCAAAACTAGTGGTAGTAGTTGTGGATAGTTAGTAGTAATACAATATGTAGAACATTAACTTGCACATGATAAACAATTTAAAGGCTATTATTGGAAACAAAAATTTGGGGTTTGACAAATATTTTTATTGGAGGCTGGGTAGAGAAGGTCTTTAAAAGTTCTTCTCTTAATGTGCTTGTGTAGTATTAACAGGAGAGACGTGATGGGAGATTTAAAGTTTTCAGGAGGATTCTTGCCAGACTTCAGAGATGGGAAGCTGCCTTTTTTGTTTAATTTTATTAGAAAAAGGCTATATTTAAAATTCGAGCACTTGCGTCTGCGGGGAAATTTTTTTCTTTTTCACAGTTGGGGTCCCGAACTTCAGAGATGATTGGGGGAATTTCGGGGTTGTACCCAAAAGGGGTTTTTCAAGTTATCGTTCCCATGCATAAATTGTTCATTATGCATGTAAAAGCCTTTACATCGTTTACTCGTGCATTTTAAATTTTTTACATATTGTATTACACTACTCTACTACTACTATACTACTACTATTACTCTACTACTACTACCCACTACCACTAAAAGACCCACTCTGACCATATATACCCCGTGTCCCTGCTGTTTGTAACGGCTTGATAAAACTCCTGGAAGCGAAACGTGCCACAATAAAAAAGTCACATTAGTTTTAAATTTTGTCCTTTTTTCTTACACACCACCCGCTTTGATGCTTGTGTCGATCTAAACCTTGTTAAAGTCCCTGCACACAGGCGTAAGCACATACATCAGTGGGGCCCCCATTTTTGGGTCTCGTTGTTTTTTCTTTGTAAATTTAAGGGAACTTACATTTAGTTTTGGGAAGTGTCTGCTACTGGGTCTTCAGTACCAGTCACCGATGTCTCCAACCACCTCTGTTTCTGCTCACCATCACCGAACCTCTGTCTCCATCCTCTTTTTTAACATAAGTTGTTCCGCCTCCAGCTAAAAGTAACTAATCGTAATGTAATCCTACACTAGCGTGAGCAATTTCTTGCATGGCTTCAGTTGATCTAACGATAACTAATACGGTGACCTGGGTTTCTAATAAATCATAAATAACCTAAGGTCTATGAATAGACCTGGAGTTCCTCAATGTTCGTGTTCATCTTCCTCATCGTGTCTATCTTTTAGTGTTTCTTTTTCGGGTTTGTCCTTCGTGTGATTATCTTCCTTTTGATCCTCTTCCTTCTCATCTTGTTCATCTTCCTGCTCGAGGAGCAGTAAGAAGAGTGTGCTGTGACGAACATCTAGTGATTTACAGAGATGAGAGGGATGGTGGAAGGCAGTGAGGGATGGTGAGAGGGAGGGGAGGATGGTGGTAGGGAGGTATGGATTGTGGGAGGAAGTGTGACTTGGTGGGAGGGAGGGAGGGATGGATTGATAGTGGAAGAGGGATGGAGGGAGTGAGAAGCCTGAGGGTATGGAGAGAGAAATTAATGGATAGTGGGAGGGAAGAGTGAAAGATAAATGGTGGGAGGCAGGTATTACTGGATAGATGGTGGAAGGGAGGTGTTACTGGGTGGATAGTGGAAGGGAGGTGTTACTCATGGATGGAGGGGAGGGAGGGAGGTATTACTGGAACGTTGAAGGGATGCATTAGTGAATGGATGGTGAGAGGAAGATGATGTGAAAGAATAGAGAGAGAGAGAGAGAGAGAGGAGAGAGAGATAGAGAGAGAGAAAAAGGAGAAAAAAATAAGAAAAAGAGGAAAAGCGAAAGCAGAACAAAGCGAAAACGAGGAGCGAGAGATAAAAAGAATATGGAATAATGGCATGGTAGGAGGGATGGAATGAGAGATTAAGTAGGGAAAAATAAAAGGAAGTAATCTTGTATATGACGTGGAAGGAGAGAGAAAAACGGGGATAGGGAAAAAAGTGAGAAAGAGGAAACACAGACTGGAAACAAGAAAAATGCACAACGCCCAAAAACCCAAAGCAGCTTTGATAGGGGATGATTAATAAAAAATAAATGTGTGCCGGGGCCTGGTAGGCAACGCCTCATTTTACACGCAAAAGTTTTTTTATGGTTCGGGCCCCGGGGGGGTGGAAAACCTTGGGGGGTTTTTCCTTTTACACCTGCCCCCAATCACCTAACATTTAAGGGGGGTACCCGAGTTTAGTCGACTGGTGGTGTTAGCATCCGGGGGGGGGACAAAAATTGAAGGCCCAAATGGAACTGAAAAAGTTCTCGGTAATGCAATTGACTTTTTCTTTGGGTTTTTAAATCCAAAAAAAAATCCTTTTCTTATCCTTTTTCTCCCCACACTGTGGTCGGTGGGGGGGGGGGGATGGGGGGGGGGGGAGCAAGGGGTTTCCGAAACCCTCCCCAAGCACGCCCCCCTCTCTCTCCCCGCCTCTGGGTACTGCTGTTTGGGGCTGCTGGCTGGGGGTGTCTCCACTCAAACCCTGAAACGTTGGTTGGGGGGAGGTCCTGCCGGCCTTTCAAAGGGGGGGTTAAATTCCTACACAAGGTGGAAGGGGCTACCTCATCCCTTAAAAAGGGGAGCCCCAAACCCTTCTGGGAAAATGACCCGCACTTAACCACCTACAATACTGCTACCACCCCTACTTAAATAAAACCCCCACCACCACCACTACTATACCACCACCCCTACTATACTACCCCCACCACTACTACTACTACCACCCCCCCTTCTACTACTTAAATTTCCACCCTATACTCCCACTACCACCCCCACTAATTACCACCAACCCCCTTTTATAAACCACCCCTACTACTTCCCCCATACTATAAACCAACCCCTACTCAACCCCCACCACCACTAAACTCCCCCCCACCACCACACTACCACCACCACCCCCACACTACCACCCCCCCCACCCTACTACCCCCAAAACCCCCCCCCCTACTACTACCCCACCACCACTTTCTACTACTACCCCACCCCCTACTGCTTTCTAAACCCCCAAACTTAAATACCACCCTATGCTACTTTCCACCATACACTACCCCCCCACTAAATACTACCACCACGACTTTCTAATACTATACCACCAAACACTACTTTCTACTCTACCCCCCACTTCAAATACCACCACTACTATACCCCCACTACTACTGCCACCCCAAATACGCTATACCACTACTACTACCCCAACCCCCACCACTTTTACTATCACCCCCTACTACCACCACTACACCCACCCCCCCCACTACTACTACCACTACTACTACCACTACTACTACCACTACTATTACTACCACCCCAACACTACTACTACTACTACTCACCACCACCACTACTACACCACCACTACTACTACCACAACTACCACTACTACTACCACCACTACTACCAACCAATACCACCACTCACTACCCACCACTACCACCACTACACTTACTACACCACCACTACTACTACCACCACCACTACTATACTACCACCCACTACTACACCTACCACACTACTACCACCACATACTACCACCACCACTACACACTCTACCACCACTACTACTACCACCACCACTACTCCACCAACTACTACCAACCACTACTACTCACCACTCCACCACCACAACCACCACCACTACTACTACTACCACCACCACCACTACCACCACCACTATTACTACCACTACTACTTCCACTACTACCACTGTCATGTGGGTTCAATAACGTGGATGGGGTAAAAACGCTCACATAGGCTGGTTAGTACGTATTATAACGGAAAGTATGGGAAGCACCATCAGCCGCCCTGCCTCTCTCGGCTCTCTATCTCAGACTGACCTGCCAGTGCCTAGAGGGTGAGCGGTGTTTAAAAACCTGCTATGGTCAGCAGCAACGTGAATAACAGTCAGTGATTCACACAGACGGTTGGTAGTGAGTCATCTACTGGTAACTGGTTACTGGTAACTGGTACTACTGAGAGCTCGGCAACACTAACGTATGTCGCCCCGAGATACGTTAGCTAATACAAACTAGAGACGGCAGGTGTATGGCTTGGGCTGATTCTATACAATGTCAAAGTACACAACAATTGAACATTATAACATAAGGAGAATATTGGAATGGAAGCTTACGTAATTGACTATAATGAAACTTACTGTAATGAAACTGTAATGCAATACAAGGTATAATATAGCACAACTCATCGAATGAAACTCAACATTGGGATTACACAATAGAAGTGATAAAAAAAAATTGATCGATCGATCTGTATTCATGTGATCTACGGATTCTGAGGAAGAAATATATACAAAGAAACAAGTGTTTAACAGAAAGGCAGATTCAGTGCACTCAAATCTAGACTGTTAAATCTCAGAATTCGGAGAGACCGTGAACACACAAAAAAAAATCTTGAATATTGAGAAGTTGATATTGTAGTTATTTATCTATACAGGTTATTTACATTTAACCCCAACTCTGCTAGGGTGAGATTGACATATGCAGAATGGGTGTCATCTCTGGGAGTATCAAACTCTGTTGCACTGGTTAACTCATGCTGTATTTGAGGCAAATCTGAATTGGTAGTTACAAATGATACTTGAGGATTTCTCAATACTTGTCGTGTACGTAGGGAATAGCAACACTCAGCTGATCATCTGACTGAGTATTAGAGGTTAGGG